>MU782344.1:0-11549 GCA_026770625.1 Nicotiana glauca | reverse complement strand
AGTAGCAGCTTACACAGCAGCTTCCTTTCTTCTATAAATAGAAGAGTTTTCAGTTCATTATGTACATCAGTTTGAATTCGAATAATATATCAGTTTCTCTCTATACCTGTCTTTACATTACAATCTTTATTTTATAACAAAAAAATAGTTATAGTGATTTGTGATGGAAGAAAAAATAGACTCCTTCCAAAAGAATCCTACCACCCATTCATTTCAAGCTTTTAACTTTTATCCAATTCATGTCAAATGCATTACGATTTCTTAAAAACCTCAGCTTTCCGTCACTCTACAGATCTCCACATTCCGCCATTTCCACAGCTCCTATTAATAAACCCATAACCTCCATGGAAGTAGAAGTGAAGCTCCGTTTACCAAACGCCGTTTCCCACCAACGCGTCTCCTCAATTCTTTCACCTTACCACCTCAAAACCCACGCCCAAGAGAACATCTTCTTCGACGGAGCCAACTCCGAACTCTCCTCCAAACTCGCCGTCCTCCGCCTCCGCTTCTACGATCTCGACGCCCAATGCATTGTATCCCTCAAGGCTAAACCCGTCATTTCAAACGGTATAAGTCGTATAGAGGAAGATGAAGAACCTATTGACCCTTCTATTGGCCGCGCGTGTGTTTCAGACCCCTGGCGACTTTTATTGATGGATTCTTCGAGGGTAATTCAAAGGGTGAAAGATGAGTATGGAATTGGGGAAAAGCAGGATTTGGTTTGTTTGGGTGGGTTTAGGAATGTAAGAGCGGTATATGAGTGGAAGGGATTGAAATTGGAGCTTGACGAAACTCATTATGAATTTGGAATGAATTATGAGATTGAGTGTGAGAGTTCGGATCCGGAAAGAGCCAAGGATTTGCTAGAGGAGCTTTTGAAGAGTCATGGTATTGAGTACTCCTACTCTACTGTTTCTAAATTTGCCATTTTTCGCTCTGGAAAATTGCCTCAGTAAGTCATAGTACAATGTTGTGTAGCGTCCACAGAAACATTATATTTTTGCGATTGATGTACTTCAAATTTATTAGAAGCAAAACTTAGATTTCTCAAAAGCTATTATTAAAACAAAAACACTGGTCATTTTTTCAATATCCTGTGAGATGCATGCAAGTCTTCGTGTGCCTATTGGTCATGGTTTCGAGCCGTGAAAACAGTCACTAATGTTTGTATTAGGGTAGACTGTCCGTGCGTGAATGAGGATACTTTATGCACAGTTCCTTTTACTCAAATGGTATATAACCAGCCACAGGTGGGCACGAGTTTTATGCTCTATTAGGTCAGAAATGTGGAAAGAAGATGAATATGTTCAAAACAACATGAATAGTAAGGATAAAAGTTATACGGCGTTCAGAACCAGTCTTAAAATAAAGGAACTTCCAATGCAGCAACTTGGACCTTTTGTTGTAACCCATTGGGTGTCATTATTATCGACAGAGCATAGTTCTTTTTCTGGGGTTATCCGAGAACTAAGTTGGAAATAATGTCAATTTCCAAGAGCTAGAACTTTGCAATTGAATAGCATCGAAACATATAAGAACCCATTGGCATTGACATCATGGTAAAGATTTCACTATGAATCTTTTCCCCACCAAATAAATCTAGGAATCATATAAAATGTACTAGTATGATCTCACTTTTTCTTCTTATATGGTGGTTGATTTTCTTCTTCCTCCTCCTCGTCATCATCATCATCCTCTTCATCGTCCTCATCATCATTTTCATCATCATCATCTGAATCATCATCACGCCCTCCATTCCCATTTGCCCCAGCATCATCTCCATCTGAAGCCTCTTCATCATCATCACTTCCTTCATCAGAATACTCGTCATCATCGTCATCATCATCAGTGTTCTCATCATCTTCGTCTTCATTATCATCATCATCTTCAGTTTCACTTGAATCCTTGGCTTCATTATCGGCCGTTGTAGCTCTTTTAAGCTCACTAAAAGGAAACCTATAATGTGATTGAGCATCAAATGAACACTTCTCAAACTCTCAAACAGACAGACAAAAAGGAAGATAAATTTAGTAGGGAAGATCAGAACTTTTCAGTACCTCCTCTCCACTCCAACAAGGTCCGAGTATAAGCATAGAAACTCACTCTGAAAAATGGCATCTGATTTAGCACTCGTCTATCTATGAAAGGAAGCAAAATAGTACTAATAACAAGAAACACCAGGACAAGATCATACACTATATACTGACAATGTTAAAGCTAGTATTAGGTATATATTCGGATGATCCCGATAGCTTTTGCTTAGACACTATTTGCATTAGAAATCCATTAAATATGTATATATGAACCCCGTAACTAAGACGGGCTATAGGTTCTGTGGCAAGTTGGAAACCATAAACCATAAAGCAAGTTGACTCCAAACATTTATATCAAAAGCATAACATCATTAGACAACAACATATATGAGTACCCATTTTTCTGCAGAAAGTGTTGTAACATCATATTTGAAATAAAATCAGGCAGTCTAATGTGGAAAGGAAACAGCTTCAACGACACAATCCAAGAAAAGAACTTAAAGTTTCCATGACTGAAACTTTTATAAAGAGAAAAGGTCCAGGACTAAAGGGCTAGAGCAATGTACCATGAAGAGAAGAGAAAGAAGAGATTTTTGAGCAGTTTGAAGCAACAGTGAGCAAATCATTCTCTGCAAAGCCACATTGGTGGTGGTGGGAAGTCTCTCCGCCTCCATTGAATGGTTGAAGTTAGGAGGAGAAAGATTCAGTGGTGGGAAGTAGGAGTGGTTGTCAGTATACAGAGGGGTTCCTCAATTGGGTCAGTGGTGGTTGAGAAGGTAGGGTTTTAGGCATTTAAGGCGTATATCTGGTTTTGTGTCCAAAATTAAACAACACAACACGTGACCAAATCTTGCCCGCCCCTGTATACAGAGTCCAAGCACCAAGGGATTCCAAAAAATAAAAGGACAAATGAATATTTTTATTCGCTCCAAAAAATAATAACCGATAAAATATATATTTTAGTATGTATATGTATAATATAATAGTATATACTTTTTGGTTGGCAAATGCAATTAGTTTCAGTTGACCTATCAATTTTGTATTTGCCCAAATAAAAACGTAAATTCCACTTTCTGTATTTTTATAGTGTATGGAGTTGGTAGTTTTTTTTGTTCGTAAAATTTTGGATGGAAAGTCGCGCGTCTCTTGCACATTATCGATTATTAACCTTTAAAGACTGAATCTCGTTTTCATTAATAAAAGAAAATTCTTTTTTAAAGGAATATAACAAATGATTGCATAACAATTGATTCATAGATACGCCTCTAACCTCTAATCTACCCACAATTTTATGTTAAAATCCATATGTTTTCAGCATGATAATTTTCACTTACCTTCTTGAGAGCTCAAAAGCCGTTTTCATTCCTCTTGTTGTAGTTTAACTTTGTTGCTTATGCTAGCCATTTTGATAAATTCTTTACTTCAATTTCCCTCACTAACAAGTTCCTTTACTTTCGCTTATGAGCAAACCTTGGGCCATCGTGGAAATTAAGGTTGATGTATGAATAAGAGGATTTTGAAACAAGCTTTTCTTTTCACCAAAGTTGCGGGTAAACTTGATGTCATATGACTAGGAGGTCACGGGGGATTGAGCCTTGGAAATAGCCTCTTGCAAAAATGAAATGCAGGACTGTGTACAATAGATCCATGTAATAAGGCTCTTCCCCGTACCCCGCACATAACTGAAGTTTACTACACCGAACCGAACTGCCTTTTTGTTTGGCCAAAAGAAATTCAAATCGAAGATGCTTTTTTCACAGGGGTAACAGTAACTAGATTCCAGTTTTTGCCGGTCCGTGAGTTATTTTCTCAAATTCCAAGCTCAAATAATAATGATGAGGGGCATGCAAATGTTGTAAACTTTAGGAACAAACCATTGCAAAATCATTACGTTGTGCACTCTGAAAAGCATTGTTGGTTTTGGGATCTTTCAAGAAATCACATGATAGGAATAGTCGTAATCTCTGATTTAAAAAAGGATATTATGTGCGTTAAGAACCTAAGAAACATCTTGTCTTTCAACTGCTGAGAAATTATTTACGAGTCATCAACTGACCTTCTCGTTTACAAGCTTTTCTCTTAACCCATTCACCCTCCACCAAACTATATAGTTTCCAGGTTTCCTGTGAGTTTCTATTGAGAATGCTAATAAAACAGTAACTAAATAAGATAGAAAGTTTTTCCATGGAAAAATTCTTGTTCAAGGGGATAAAAAACCACGACCTACACTGGTAGGATTTCAACTTCACTATGAGCAACTTTATATTACAATTTATGCAATATATGAATTAAACTCTTAATCCGTCACTAACTTGTAATACACCTATTACAAGTCACTTTGCAATACACCTATTACAAAGACTTCAACTCATGACTAACTCTAGTCACGACACAAACACAAACACTAAGGATTTATGATTTTACAAGGGGTTCCTAAGCAACGCTTCTAGATAAGGAAAGTAGGAATTACAATGAAGAACGATTACAAAGTTACAACTCGACTAAGGACATACAAAATAGTAACTCGAGGAACTTGTCCGTAGTAGTCAGGGGCGAATCTACAGTATCGGGTATGGGTTCCCGGGAACCCAATAACTTTTACCCGAACCTTGTAGTTGTATTGAGAAATCTATTAAATGTATAACTTATTTTAGTTTGGAACCCATAACTAAAGCCAGTTGTTGGTTCATTGACAAACAAAAGAACCAACTTTTGTTGTGTTCCTGCGTCTCTGGCGAGGGTTCAAATCACTTTCGCCCAAATGCTAGGAACCCATAAGGTTCAAATCCTAGATCCGCCTATAGTAGTAGTGTAAAACTTTGTTCTTGCTGCACTTGGGAATCGAATGCTTGACTGTCAGATGCTTGAATTGCTTGAATGAATTCTCAAATATACGTTCAAATGATGTTTTGTTGTAATGTTTAATGTTAACACAACATGGATGACATCACTTGAATGATGTAACCACTTGGTAGGTCAAAAAAGATTAATGACTACAGAACTGTGCTGCACTATACTGTGTACAGTGCAGGCAGTCGCTTTCCAGCTGTAGACAGTTGACTTCGTACTGCTGTCAGGGAAACACAAGGTACCTGTGTTGATTCTCTATCTTCTGAAGTCGTAGCAGTTTACATTAGCTAGAGTACGTTGATTTGACTTGTGTACCAAGTGTGTCAGGTTCGCTATCTGGTTCTTTGACAATAAGTTTGTTAGATCATTAAAACATAAAGCTAAGGTATTGTAAACCCATCAATAGTGTCATTGCAAGGACACAACCTCTCTGCCCTCCCCGGATAGGATAAGGTATGCATATATATTATCTTTCCTAAACACCAGTTGTGAGAATCCACTCACTGAGTTTGTTGTTGTTGTACGCAGAGTGACCTTATACTCGCATAGTATGAATAAATAACAAATTAAAATTAGTTGATGGAGTTATGTTTAGGTATTTATTGTAGACATTCACGTTGATGTTAGTAACCTTTTGGAAATTGGTAAGGACGATGGCACGTAAAACCTGATTTAGCAAATTAATTTGAGTCAAACCTCATTATCAATAATATATGATTAATCAAACCTACACTTTTGTACCTTCTGGACAAAGCAGATTCTCAGTCAAAGATCTGGAAAAGCTTTTTCTATATACCCACACTGTATTCCAAGCACACAAATTAGTGGAGGGAAAAATAAAAGAAGAAACCAAAGTATTTAAACAAGAAAATTGATGCACAAGTTTGGCTTAGAGGTTTGCACACACCGACCTTGGATGAAAATCAAAGCGCTAAGTAATTTTTTCAGCAAAGATAAGAGTTTAAATTTCAGCAAAGGCAAAAGCGTTAAGTAAATTTTTCTCATATACTTAAGTCTTGGTTTGTATAATTATCGATACTTGCCCAAGTGAAAGATAGCATATACTTGTTTGACCAAAAGGTGGTAAGCCCTTTGATTAAATCAATTAATGATGATAAGAAGCGTGAATCTTAGTTAAGGATAATAAAATCTGGATCAAATACTAAATGAAGCAAGATCAACGGCGTTAACTAGTATATTTGAGCTGATCAAATGCTCATAAATGCGACAACATAAATGTGCAATAAATGTAAATAAATGCGACTAGCATAACAAAAAGGAATTTACTAACCAATTATTGTGAGACTCAAACGATTCGTCCTTTCTCTGACAACAGCGTGGAAAGAAGGGAATAAAAGAGAGTTTAGGGATCTATGGATCTTGTAAATATAGAATCGAAAATGTATGCAATGAATAAGACAACTTTAGTATATTCTCATGTCAATCTTTTATAGAGTGTCTTTCTTCTCATAAAGTCAAGATTCCTCTTTTGGTTTCTATCTCTTCCTATTTATAAGAGATATTTCCTAAAAAAAAATCCTAAAAAATACAAAATAAGGAATATTCACATGAATATTCCTTATGTCTATATCTGACCCTATGCTATCGTTATTTCTCCATCTCATCTGCCCGTTCAGCCTTTTGAGAGCGACATTCAGTTGTTATGCCATGGTTGATTCTGTCCTTTGTCTAGCTTATTCGTTACCGCTGAGTCGCCGAATTTAGACCTATACAATACTAAACCGATTCGAACACCATAGTTAAAAAGAATATTGTTGCTTAGAGGTTTAGGTTTCTCTCTGATGCTATTAGAAAAGGTACTCCTTGCATTTTGGAGTGACTAATCACTAATCCATTGAGCAAAGGCAAAAGAAAAGCAAAAGCAGAGTAGGGCTAATAAGCCCAATATATACCCAAGCTTTTTCCACGCCGTGATTGATGGCAATATAACTCTCCAACATTTCTTATTTCTCACTCTTTGAAAAAGTCCCAATTCACATTTCACACTTTCTCATCATATTCAACATCTTCATCCTTTTTATTTTAGTCATTCTCAAGTTTCAACTACCACCCCAACAAAGTAATAGCCACACACTAACAAAAAAGCAAAGTCCAAATGTCCAATTTCTCATCATTTCTTTAGCCTTTAGCTTTTCTTTTCCTTCAATGTCTTAACTTTCAGCTTTATAAATATTTCCAAAACACATCTATTTTCCTTTCAAAAAACACAACAAATTAGCCATGGATTGGTTTTCTTGGCTGTCCAAAACAGAACTAGAGCCATCACTTGTTTATGAATATGGCCTAGCATTTGCTCATAACGAGCTAGAACAAGATGACATCCCTTACTTCAACCACGAATTTCTCCAAAGTATGGGTATTTCTATAGCCAAACACAGACTAGAAATTCTCAAACTTGCCAAGAAAGAGAGAGGAGCTGTTCCAAATTCCATGTCAAAGTTTCTCCTTGTAATGAAACGTACCAAGAAACGTTTTTCCAAGTATTTTAGGACATGGGTTCTTCGTCGCGACGAATCAACACTTGCACTTGTGCCTAGAAGAAGTTACAGTTCAAGAGGGAAAAGAACAATGCTTAAGATGAAGAGAAACAAGAGTAGTGTTGTAGCACCAAAGCAGAATACTTTATTGCTTACAAATGGTAGTCCTATATTCATGTCTAGTTCAAGAATTAATAGTTTTTCGAGTCCTATGATTCATGATCTTCGTGGTGATGAAAAGATGGAGCTAGATTATAGTGATTATTGGTCTTCCTCAATCAGGTGGGATTCAATGTTTCAGAATCTGAAACCTACTTAAATTTTTCTTGTTTTGTTTTATTTACTTAAAAACTTGAATGGTGAGAGATGGATTTTTTATTCTCCCACCAATCTTTTTTGTTTTGGAGTTACTCAGGTTTTGATTTGGGTGTTTTAATTAGGAATTTTGGTCAGTGTTTTTTGTATTAGTGGTGGGGATAAGCAGAAGTGCACTGATTGTGTTGGTTTGTTGAGGATCTGTATCATTAATGAGATCGTCACCATATGGTTATGTGTGAAAATATGCAGATTATTTAATTCTGAAAAATTTGTTTTATCGATTAGTTTATTGTAAGCATAGGCGCAAAGTGATTACACTATATAATTACGTAATCAGTTTTTTATCTACTCCCTCCGTTTCAATTTATGTGAACCCATTTGATTGGGAACATAGAACACTTTTGAACTTGTGGTGTAAAATGAAGCACATATATTTTGTGTGGCTATAAATCATTGCATAAAAGGTAAATTGTTTCCAAATAGGGAAAGAGGTCATTCTTTTTGGCACAGACTAAAAAGGAAACATGTTCACATAAATTGAAACGGAGGGAGTATAAAAAAACGAACTTACAACAATAACAACCCAGTATAATCTCACTTAGTGGGATCTGGGGAGGGTAGTGTGTACGCAGACTTTACCCCTACCCTAGGGTAGAGAGGCTGTTTCCAAATAAACCCTCGGCATCCTTCCCTCCAAGAACTTCTCACCTTGCTCTTGGGGAAACTCGAACTCACAACTTCTTGGTTGGAAGTAGAGGTTGCTTACCATCAAAGCAACCCCTCTTGTCTAAAATAACGAACTTAAATTATATTAAAGGCAAAATGGTTTTCTGGCCATTCAAACTTGCGGCCGATTTTAAAGCCGATATAGGAACTTTCGACTTTCTCATTTAAACACTTAAACTCCTGAAACCTATAACTAATAAACACATTTGACCGTTGATCCATCCTATGTGGCGTAAGTTGGTCCTAGTCAGCTCCCTACGTGAATGTCACGACTTTTAGGAGCGTGAGAGACCCCCTTCCAACGCCCAACGGTCAAAAAAAGGGCTATTTAAGTGGGGTCTTTATTCTTTCAATTGGATACACAATATACCTCTATTATATTCATCTGATGCTTCTCATTTCGCCTACTTTCTTCTACTGCTGAAGCTTTTTTTTTTTAAATTTCTTTTTCCAGTTTGTGATAATGAATCAAAGACCTGTATTTTGTCATTGTGGAGTTGAAACTCATATTTGCATCACTTGGAAGCCAACAAATCCAGGAAGGAGGTTTTATGGGTGCTCAAACTATGGTCGAGTCAATTCTTGTAATTTTTTTATGTGGTTTGACCCACCTCTCCCAAATCACTATAAACAAGTGATTTCAGGGCTGCTATCAAGAATTAAAGAGAGAGATCGATTACAGAGTAGGAAGAGGGTGAAGATCATTGTAACGTTAATTGTTGTAGTAGCACTAACAATTGTAATTTTCTTCTTAGTGTAGTTAGCACTACCATCATAACCCTATGTACAATGATAATGATAGAATGACTGATGTATTTTTGGTGGAATGAAAAGCAAATTATAACATAAACAAGCACACATATATAAACAACCAAGATCAGCTTTCTTGGTTGACAAAATTAGCATTGAACTGCTGTCTAGTAGCAGAAATAGTTTTAACATTGTTCCAAAAGAAAAGTCAGAGTTAAACAGACTTAAGTTAACTACAAATTTAGTTCTGCAACTAACAGACTTAAGTTACCACAAAAACAAACATTCAGTCAGCTTCAAGGTTGAGATTGGTTGATGTTTTGCTGAGATTGGCTCAAGTTTGGACATGGAGTTTGGCTTGGTTGAGATGAAGAATGGACTTGAGGTTGGCTAAGGCTTGTTTGAGTTTGTTTTCTCCTCAACTGTTGTTGAAGTTGCCTTTGTGTTATAGCATTTCTTCCTTGCCACCTTAGTCCAGGTGCACTGTACCCAAGATCGATATTGATCTGCCCAACATCCACAACTTTTGTAGGAGCAGAATGTACCCTATCTCTTGCTCCACACTGCATAGGAACCCAAATTAGTATACAAACGACTAATATATAAATAAAAATTCAAATCCTTAATGATCTTACCCTTTCTATCACTGTTCCGGAATCACTAAACAATATACCAAATCCAGTAGTTCTTGGTCTTCCTCGTAGTCCACTATCTTTTGGCCTTCCTCTAACACTAGCTATAATATCCTCAGAAGTTCTTGAGCTCATACTTCCAGTATCCTGATGTAAGATAAATTAAGTATTATCTAGTAAATTAAAAATTTTGGTCCTAATACAGATTAACTAAAATGAATACTTATAGATGCACTTGCAACAGCTGATGGTTGAGTATTTCTGGCCCTGGCAGTTCCAGAATCACTTGTAGGACCTGATTGTTGAGTTGTTGTTTCAACAGCCTGTGATGGTTGAGTAGCACCAGCATTACTGGTTCCTGCTGTTCCAGATCCTTATCCTCTCTGAAATTTTCAAAATAGAAAATGAGATATAGAAAATAAAAAGGTACAAGACACAATCAGACACAAATTGAATACATTACCAGGATAGGACACCCCTTCTTGTTATGGCCTACTGTCTTACAATTAGAGCATGTCATTGGTGTCCCTTTCCTTGATCTCTTACCAAACTTCTTCTTAGGTTCATCTTGAGTTTTTTTTCCTGTTTTTCTTTGGTCTACCAGGCATCTTGGTAATCACAGGAGGCTCAACAGTTGGATTTTGTGTTGATGGCCACATCTCCATGTTGGTTACTAGCTGTATGTAACAACTAAAAGCCTTCAGATATGTTTCTTTCTTGTACCAGTGGGTTACATAGTCAGCAAGCTCAAATTTCTTAAAAAACATTGCACATATTGCATGGGAGCATGGTAGTCCTTTGAGCTGCCATGATCTATATGTGCATGTATTGTTGGAGAAGTCAACAATATGTTTGTACACCCTATGTTGTATCTCATACCCAGTATCCCCATTCCATTTATATTCATGCTTAACAGCATATTGAGATTGCTCTTCTATGTACCCCATTGCCATAGGAGATACATCAGAAATCCACCTTGTTCAAATTCTCTCATTCCAGTCATCCTCTCCATCACCTTCGCTCTAATCTCTTCTAACATGGTTATGATAGACTTGTGCCTAGCAGACAAGATCCAACTGTTAAAGGTCTCACACATGTTGTTCTCCACTGAATCATACTTACTCCAATCTTTGAAGAATGCTCTACACCAAGACTGTTTTGGGTATTTCAGCAAGTCCTCAACAATCTTACTATCACCTAATTCTGCCAGCTCATCTAACTTAGCCTTCAAATATGCTTCAAATGAAGCCCTTGCACAGGCCCAAAACTTCTTCCTTTTTTCCTCTCCTTTCCACTTTTGTTTCCAGTTGCTCCATATGTGTCTTGCACACATTCTATATTCAGCATTTGGTAACAACTCAGAAACAGATGCAACCGGCCCCTTAAGTAACAAAAAAACAGTTAGAATATCAGAAACATATATAAAGTAACCAAGAAAATAAAGGAAGAACAGGGTTGTATACCTTCTGCATATCAGAAATGATGGTCAGCCCCTCCCCTCCAGATTCAATAAGCTGCAGATCATGCATAAGGCACCTAAAGAACCATGACCAAGTGTGCTTTGTCTCCTTTTCCACAACGGCCCAGGCAACATGGTAAATTTGGTTGTTACCTTCTTTAGCAATGCATGCTAGTAGCTCACCCTTACACACACCCTTCAGAAATGCTTGATCGGAGCGGACTCAACCTAAGGAAGAGTGGGCGCTAATACTTTTACCCAATAGTGGTATCGGGGTCAATTT
>MU782342.1:1105-13941 GCA_026770625.1 Nicotiana glauca | reverse complement strand
TCTGATTGAACGATTCTGTTAATGGATTCAACCTATATCCAATTTGTCCTCTGAGTCCTGTTAATCGAATGTTTAATCACTATGTAGCTATATCTGTAAGATGTTTAATATTGGCTGTTATTGCAATGTAATTTTGACTCTTTGACCTTTTCTGGATTTTTGATTAATTAAAAGGGGCTAATTGGTTACTTGGTCGTAATTAGGGCTCTGTCTGCAAAGTGGTTATTTCTGGGTTACTTAACTTTAAATTAGCTATAATGTAAAGCTTACTTAATTGGGGCTATTTGTTAAATACTGTTCTGGCCTCGAATGCAAAGCCTAATTGACCTAGAGTTCGGTCGGGTAAATAGGAATAAAAGACAGGGGTAGAAGAGGAAGGGATAAGTGGTATTCTAGAAAAAAATTGAAAAGGGTAAGCGTACTAAAGACAAATCTGCTTGGTTTTTATGTGATTAGTTAAATAATAAAGGGTATCTTAGGTGTACCTAAAGAGTAAATAGGTAGAAATCATTAGCAAGTGAGGGTAATAAAGACATTTAGGCTTAAATAGAATAATATAGAATACACTAGAACCTTCTAGAAAGGGTTCAAGTGTATTCACGGCTAATTTGTGCATACCAAACTGAAAACAATTTAAAAGAGTAGGGGTGGGAAATCTGAATATTTAATTCAAATTTCCCTCCCATTTTTGTTCTATAAATAGGCCTTCTTAGGCCACCATTTAAGGGGTTCAGAAGTTTTGAAATCGAAAATACAGAAAAATTTAGTATTACTACTGTTTCATTGGTTCAATTTGAGTGAAAACTCTGGACTTCTGTTGTTTCGATCACTGTTCTGCATCATTTGGTTGAAATTGTTGGGTTTTCTCCTGTGACATCAAGTCTGTTGCTGTGTTATATTGGAACTACTGCTGTTATTACTTGGATTTTTGCTTGTCGCTGATCTTCTTCTTCTTCTTCTACATCCTAGAACTCATTGATTTTCCTCTCAATTTGACCAGGTATACTCTTGCCTTTCAAGGATGTAACTGAAGTTCTGAAGAAATGAAATGCACACTAGTTTTTCTTCTACATTTGTAATTCTGTTTTGCTGTTAGTTATAGAATACTTAGAACTTATGTAATTCATTAGGAATCTGATGTATAATATGTACTTGAACTGTAAAAACCATGAACTGAAATTAGTAATATCGCTGAATCATTAGCTTAGGAATTAATATAGGGATAACGTAGAGTAAATTAGTCTTAAAAGATGATCACTTAGATTTATAGTTTCGAAATTGGTTAATTCTAATTGAACGCTTCTGGATTATCATTTGATTTCTGAAATTAAGAAGTGAACATGAAATATTAGAGCATTTTCATTGTTTAAAGTTTCTGAATAATTGACTGTCAACAAAAAATAAGTAGGTAGTTAGACACGTGCGTTTATAATTCTGAAGTGTTAGATTCTGTTTAAATTGGTTTAAATTCAAAAACAGACGTAAAATATGAATATAATATGAATGAAGTTAAGGAATTAATTAAAAACATGCAAACTGTATAATTAGTTATCCATTTCGAAATAGCAAGTAAAATTAAATAGACTTGAATATGAATGAACACATATGTCTCAACACAATTTGATTGATACAGTTTGATTGCCAAATGTTGATAGATGAATAAAATCGAAGTTACATTTTAGTTGAAATCTGATACTGAAGTAGTAAGTATTTGTATGGTTTGCCTGATAAATGATTAAATTTTCTTCAAATTGAGTTGTTAATTTGACGGGTCCAGGCATAGAAAGCTGGATTCAACCATGAAAGTTTCTAAGCCCAAGAGACTTGAATTTGTAATTCTGGACTGGGCTTTAAATAGCCTTATGCATACTTATGCACTTCTATTAAATTAGTCCAAATTCCAGGCCCAATAACGTATAGTGGCCTAGATCCGAATAAATGATCATGAGAATTGTTATAAAAATGCACTAATAATTATTTTTATTAAGGAAAAAACAATGATAGAAAACTTAGCATAATCTAGGTTTAACTTTTAAAATACAATGGATGAGCCTCGTCATAAAATAAACACACGGGGCCCTCAAATAACAATTATGATAATTTTGACATCGGAATGACCGTTTAGCTAATTCCACGGTTTTTTCCCAAAGTAACAAAGAAATAGATACCATTAGGCACAATTTCAATATACATTCTCATGAATGGGTGCACATTTATGTGACCCAAATCCTACTCCCAACGAAGTCGAAATGTATCCAAAGCCACAGGCGTACTGGTGCGGTGTGGTCAAGGAATGCATTTTCACGACGTTGCAATTCTTAAATTTGAAAAAGCAGAACATTAATGCACATAATTTAAATTGGAATCAGATAAAATTAGATTCAACAGTTGAGCGACCGTGCTAGAACCACGGAATTCAGGAGTGCCTAACACCTTCTCCCGGGTGAAAAGAATTCCTTATCCGGATTTCTAGTTCGCATACTGTAAAAGAGTCAAACTTTCCTCGGTTCGGGATTAAATCGGTGACTTGGGACACCATCATATTCTCAAGTGGCGACTCTAAAAAAATTAAATAACTAATCCCATTCCGACTGTCCTTAAATTGGAAAAACTCCTCTACGCCTTCACGGGTAAAGTAGCGTATGAAAAAGGAGGTGTGACAAACCTCGGGCATGATCCCAGATAATTAATTGAAGTTTTTACTAAGATTTCAATGTTTCATATTCTATTTTCGCTCGGATTAAAGTTTTGAACACACAAACCATGTCATATGTACACATTATTTATAACTAAGCTCAAACACGATTGAAATGTAGTCTAGAACCACCTATAGGTAGAGGTCCTAGCTCCCTCCAGAACCATTAATAAGGGACGAGTAGCATCACGCAATAAAGATCACTGACCAAACACTCGCTTTGCATGACCACTAATAGGATGGGGAGGGTAACTATGGGATTTGAGGACTACGCGCTAATGTCACGTGTAGCCCCTCATTGAGAAGTCTTTACCGGACATTGTGTGGGGTGATCCTATAAGCTGACCAACTTAGGACCCCTCCTTTACCAAAATTTCTTTTTAAACCTTTGTTTACAACTTCGTTTTAAAATCTTCATTCCATTACTTGAATTACCCAACATGTTTTACTTGCAACCTGTTTGATTTAAATGTTTATGTATAATGGACTAATTTATGAATATAAGTTTTGTCGGGACACACAGTTGTGGACCCAGAGGGGTGCCTAAGACCTTCCCCTCGAGGTTACTTCGAGCCCTTACCCTAATCTCTGGTAATGCAAACCAATTCAATAGTTAATTACTCTAGGTGCCCTAACGCACCATAACTCATTTGGTGGCGACTATTCAAAATACCCAATTCCCAAAAGGAAATGAGTCATTACCCCATGAAATGTCGAAACCCGGACTTCTCTCCGCAAAGAGGGAAAAAAGGGGGCGCGACAGTTACCACATAAGACCAATATAGTGGTCCACAACCATGACCTAACCTATTTATTAGAACTCCCAGTCTCCAAATCCATATAGCACATGAATCACCATATCTGATCCCCACTCCACCGTCCGAATATACAATAAACCTTTAATAACCAATCATCTCATAAGAGGTACTCCTATTATTCTTCTACGCCACCAGCAACTCGAATATCAGCAGTCGATCCAACAAGAGAGTGCCATAATACTAATGAAGTTTCATCAACTCAATCACATAGCTCTTTTTTGAAACGTATACTCTCATCCAGCCACACCAATTAGTAATATCATTTCCCTAATCATCCAAACTATCCATGCTACCCAAGGATTTGTGACCTTCTTTTCAAAATTGGACTGTTTCTTTACACATGCAAATCTCAATCCTAAACAACATACCACATATACCATACCATCCTAGGATAAACACGAGAACTTCATGTCCGTTACGAGCAACAAGCAGCTACGTACTAAACTAGCCAAAAACTTTCCATTGATCCCATCTAGAAGAAAATCACTACACATCTCATGCGAAAATATACATCTCTAACCATGGTAGAAACCATCAAGAACTCTCCGAATTCCATTTGCCCAAAACTAAACTGTCAGGACTGAATCCATCCAACACAACCAAACTACGTAGACTACTAAAATCTAAGAGTATAGCCCCGAAACACTAGTAGAAACTCATTACCTCATAAGAACCCAAAGAACTAATCATATCCTAACTATGCCGATCCGGCCTACTACCAAGCTATTCCATCCATCCAAGTTCCTTCTGCTTTACCTTTAAATTGATAATTCTTCTTGCTATAACACTACAATTTCTTCAACCCAGACTCATTATACGTGGCACAAGCATAAAACCACACCATCTAAGGCTCATAAGCCGCTGAATACTCTCTTAAATATTCCCAAATGCACATTCAAAATACCTACCCGGACGAGACTTCCTGCAAATCTAAAGCCATTACCTTCGCCTTCCTGATTATGATGTATAGAATCACCTAATTGATATAGAAACACCACTAGTCTTGACACCCTCCAATGCAAACCTCAGTTTCTAGCCAGTTTTGCAACTTGAAAATCTCTAACTATTAAATGTAAAATCTTGAACCCATTACAACCATTTTCGAGAGCCCTCCACTTTACTCAAACCGCAATTAGACTGATCAAATGGACCATACGACATGTTCTCCATTAGCAACCAATCAACTTCCTGTTCTATGCACCGTACATCCTTTACCAATGACAACTCAAGTCATTCCATGATTCTCATACACCCATAAAGCATAACATAACCTTTAGTGAAATTCCCTTTACATGAGCCATCTTCGTTCTCAACCTCCGTAAGCCATAGCTGATTCACCAATATGCCTCAAACTGGAACCAACATAGCACATAACCGTGCAATCAACTAATCAATAACAGACTCCCCCACTTGGCTCAAAGCCATAGATCAAAACACACAATAACTCATAATACATATACTCTATTACTTCCATAATACAATAGTGAGATTAAACTCAAGCCTTTATAAGCTCATGCAACACATACCATCTATTACTTCAAATCTTTTGCAAATCTCGCGCTCACCCTCGTAACAGTCAAGCCCACTCTCTTAGGCGACCCAAATTTAAATGCAACACATATATTTCACTGGTAATATAGATCTTCCAATAAATGACATATGAGATCACACAAACTTTAGAACAGTCCGTAAGAGATAACCCACCTGCTTTGCCTCAAACTAATATCTCTTTATACCCTTCCACTATCATAAACATTACGCATTCACTTAATCTTCCTAATTCTGAACTCATATCACAATGTGAAATCTAGTCCACTTCAAACTAAACACATGAAAAGGTCCTTCCACATGCCCACAACTCGGGCTATACATGAAATCATTATGGGAATCAAGCACCAGATAGTTCTTACTAACCCTAAGAAAACCCTTCTTGTCTCGTTCAAATCATATGTACACATCTCGCAGTCACATCATACTCATCACATACCTATCCATTAATTACTACCACTAATAGGGACATTATCAGACATACAAATCCAAAATCACGTGATCACACAATCAACACCTCAGTGCTCAAGCTATAGGCAAAACCTGGCCTCAAGTCCTCTAGACAGTCCCAACATCATCATACAGAGATCACACATTGCCCCTCGATTAGGGAATCACAAGCCATCGATGCATGTCTGATATTAAGTGATCATATGTGCATACGAATGCATGGAAGGAATTCAAGGAGTTACATTTCAAGCTGAATCAAGGATGCACGATAAGAATTCAAGAATGTGAAGTTTTTCCTAAAGGTTTTGCAGACTCCCGAGGATAAGTATAGATGTCTCCGCACCGATCCGCGAGACTCTACTAAACCTGCCCATGACTCATGAGATCTATGTAACCTAGGCTCTGATACCAACTTGTCATGACCCTAAAACTAACTCGGTCGTGATGGATCCTATTGTAAAACTAGGCAAACTGACGTAACTCCCCAATTAACCATTTAATAAATATTAATCATTTTTCAGCCTTTAATTGACGAGATATCTCAAAATGTAAGTCTAAATGAACAGTGCAGAATAAATACACAAGCCCGACATCGGGGTACCACAAGTCACGAGCATCTACTAAGGTTTGAATACAACAAAGAGTGTAAAAATGTACTAAATACAGTCTAAGGAAGTCAAAAGGGAGAAAAGCCGTGTTGCGAATGTCGGGTAGCTACCTCGCTAACTCCGATGACTCTGCCATTGAGCAATCAACACCTGCGACCGGGTTTAGAAATGCATAAATATGCACACAAGGTACAGGGAGTAATATGAGTACGCCAACTCAGTAAGTAATAAAAGTAAATAAAAGTTGAAAACACGTAAACCACATCAAATCGATACAACAAATGTAGGACATTTCCAACACAGTAGAGAAATCATTTACTTCAAAAATGATGCTCAGTTTTGGTAAAAACTTTTAAAACATCTTTCAATAGTTTCAAACGAGTGATAAAATAGCGAGTAAAAATGATAGCAAACGTAAACAGACCCTCGAGCAAAACGGGTATCCTAAACCTCCCCTCGGGCGTAATATCACTAGAACCAGCCCCTTGAGCTACCTCACAATCACTCTTAATCAGCCCCTCAGGCCTAATATGAATAAATAATCGCCCCTTAAGCAACAATATGAGTTAACAATAGCCCCTCGGGAAACATTATGAATAGACAAAAACCCCTCGGGCTATATCACATCACTCATACTAGGTACCCACGCTCGCTGAGGGTGTACAGACTCCGGCAGGGGACCCTTATGGCCCAAGGGCAATAACAAGCCATCTCATGGCATAATCAAATAGGTTCTCGACCTCATATCAAGCCATCGCATGGCATAACAACTCAGGCCCGACCTTATAATCATGAATCAGCATAATACCGCTGCGGCGCATAGCCCGATCCGATAATAACCTCACAATGTATGCTCTCGGCCTCACTCAGTCAGAAAACTCTCAAATCCACTCAGGAAATAATAAAACATGATGCTCAGCCCAAAATATCATTTAAAATGTCAAAAATGGAGTAAATATGGCTGAGTTATGAAAACGGTAGAATATAGCATGACTGAGTACAGATATGAAATCAAAACAGCAAGGAATAGTAGTAAATATCTCCTAAGGGTCCAAAACAGTTGGCACGAGGCCCAAATATGACATTTAGCCCAAAAGAGGATAATACTTTCAAAAACACAATGATAGCAAATAGTTTTCAATCAAATATGCAGTTTAACAGTCATACGTGACGAACTAAGTCTCAATCCCCTACAGTCATCTAGCGTGTGCGTCACCTCAAAATAGTACAACGATGTGACATCCGGGGTTTCATTCACTTGGAAAAAATATTTACAATCATTAATTACCTCAATCAGATCAAAACTCTAGCCCGCAATTCCCTTGCCTCTCGACTCAGTCTCCAAATGCTCCAAATCTAACCAAATACATATTTATACCATCAAAATATGCTAAGGGAACAAAGCCCACTCGAAGATAACCAATTTACATAAGAAATCCCGAAATTCACCAAACCTGAACCTCGGGCCCACGTCTCAAATTTTGATAAAATCACAAAACTAGAATCTTTACACTATTAGGAGTTCACATTTATCAAATACATCAAAATCCGACCACAAATGACCCCTCAAATCCCTATATTTAGGGTCCCAATTTCCAAGCCCTAACTTCCAATTTGCTACTGATTTTCCAATATAATTCAAGCTTACAATCTTAAAAATCATCATAAAAACAAGTTTAGGGCCTAGGGACCTTACCTCTAAGAAACCTTCTTGAATTCCCCCTTCAATTAGCTCTCCAAAGCTTTCTCCCAAACGAAATATGGTGAAAACCCATTCAAAATCGTAAAGGGTGAAATTTATATGTTCTGACCCAGCGAAACTGCATCTGCGGTCCAAGTATCGCACCTATGGACCCGAACCTGCAGTCCCAATTTCTCATCCACAGATTCCACTTATCCGCCCAGACAGCTCACCTGCGATCATATACTCGCACCTGCGCCATCGCAGGTGCTCCCAAAGTTCCACTTCTGCGGTTCCAGCCTTTCCCTGTCTTAGCCGTATCTGCGACTGCACTTCCACTTTAGCGGGCTAGGGGACCGCAGGTGCGGTTACGATAGAAAACTCAGCAGCTTTAGCTGCAAATTCACAACTTTAAACTTCCCACCAACCATCCGAAATTACCCTGATGCTTCCGGGACCTCAACCAAAAGCACGAACAAGTCATATACCACTATACACACTTATACTAATCTCCGAAACACCTAAAACAATATCGAATCAACAAAAAGACATCGGATTCGAGCCTAAGGTTCCAAAAACTTCCAAATTCTGCTTTCGATCAAAAGGTCTATCAAACCTCGTCCGAATGACCTAAAATTTTGCACACAAAACACAAATGATACAACGAACCTATTCCAACTTCCGAAATTCCATTCTGACTCATATATAGAAATCTCACCTATCAACCAAAAAATCCCAAAATTCTAATTTTTCCATTTCAAGCCTAAATCTACTCCGGACCTCCCAAACACATTTCAATCACGCCCTAAGTCCCAAATCACCTAACAGAGCTAACCAAATCATAAAAATTCTAATCTAAAGTCTTATACTAATAAGTCAAAACTTGGCCAAACCTTTGAAATTTTAATCTTTGAACTTAGAGTTGTTCTTTCAAATTCATTCTAATTACCCTGAAAACCAAGACCGATGATTTACATAAGTTATAATACATCAAACGGGGCTAGTCATGACCGTGAAATGGCGAACGAAGTGCAAAAGCTCAAAATAACCGGTCGAATTGTTACAACAAGTATCAAGCCTAACGTCGGTAGAGTAGTAACAAGGCCAGGTCAAGGGACCTTCTAGGGCAAGAAAACCGAACATAGAATGATATAATCTAATGACAAAATATGAGGAAATGGATGGCGACACAGTAATGTAGAGTAATACCGGAATTTAAGGCAAATAAGGCAACAAGGAGTGAATACATGGTAAGAACATATATTTATGAATTACGGACAACTACAAATACGACAAATGAAAAGATAACAAAACTATTTAACCAACCAGCCTTTTTAATATAGAATGTGTAACAGGAATCACAATCGAGGTACCATACCTAACGATCTTATTTCACAAGTCACTATAACAATCTTCTTTATATCACTTTGTGAGCCTTGTATTTATTTTGAGAGTATTTTTTCTAAATAGCTACAGGAATTTTAGCCCCCTTATATCAACACGTGGCTTCAAGTAATTTTCTTACTAGAAACATGTGTATAAATCCCACCTTCTCTCACTACTTGTGTATCAATCCATATCCAAATATAACTGCATGGGTATCAATATCACAACTTAATAAACTACTTGCACCAAACGTGCCCATGTACCAAAACACTTACCAAAATCAACAATACCAATGTTACCACAACATATAACCCACAACCACCATAATATATACAAGAACCCCAATAATAACTAAATGAATGAGAAATGCTCAACAAGGAAAGATATCTCAACAATCAAAAACTTCCACCTCAATGTGAAAATAGTTTCCAGCTTCAACATCAATAACCCAAAAAGAACATATTCCCACGGAATGACAATTTCAAGTAAAAATAATTCAACTATAAAAGGGTAAGAAGACAATAATAGAGGTAACAACTTCAACTAAAGCATATAAGAGCAAATATAACAATAAAAGATAGAATATGTGTTAACTACATCAAATAGAGCACGTGAGAGTAAATTAACAACGAAAGATATTATATGTTATAATAATTTCAAATAAATGCATAGAAGAAGTATACAAGACTAAACCAATCAAAATACCACATATAAGCCCGTGTACATACTCGCCACCTCGTGTACACTTCTTTCACATAATTCAAATAACATAATCAACCTAAATCCTAAGAGGTAGTGTCCTCCACACAAAGTTAGATAAGATACTTACTACAGACAAGATATATCACTACACTAATAAACCCTTTTCGCACAAATCCAATTCCAAGCGACTCAAATCTATTCAAAATGACTTGATATCATAAATAAAAGCCGTAGCAAATAATTTTGGACAATAAAGCTTCAATTTTTAATGAAAATAAAAAAGTCAACCCCAGGGTCGCACCTCGAAACCTAACAAAACTTAAAAATTCCAAACACCCATTTCAATACCAGTCCAACCATACAAAAAATTATCCAATTCCGACCTCAAATCGACCTTCAAATCCTCAATTTATTATTTAGGAATTTGTTTTCACAAAACCCCCCAATTTCTCCAACTCAGGTCACTAATGAAATGAGAAAATACTGATTAATTAACAAAACATAATCAACAATACTTACCCCAATCCAAATTGCAAAAATCCTCACCGAAATCGTCCAAAACCAAACTCTCTAACTCAAAATGCGGTGAATGAAATAAAACCCTCGATGAAGCTATTTCTCCCAACGATTTTTGCATATGTGGTCTATTAGTCGGTTTTGAGACTCCAAATTTGCGGACAAAGCATCACAAATGCGGCCTCCTCAATTTTAGAACATATTTGAAAAACACAAAAAAAAATTCATTTTTGACCCTATTTCTATTTAGTTTAGATTATTAATATTTTTGTACTGATATTATTTTAACGTTGCTATGATTGTAACCTATCTTTCTCCACTTTCACTTTAAGTATAATATTCCAAAGTTAGTTTCACATTACAATTTAGTCTACTTTTACTATTTGAAATTAATTTTTCTTTTATTAATGTTTTGAGTTAATAATTTACTGATTTTCAAAGGTCCAATTTGGAACCAATTTTAGAGGTTAATACATCAAATTTGAGTCAAATTTTGTTTACTTTTGTAGCCCAAATTGGACAAACCCTGCCACCTGAGCCCAATCCCCATTTTGATCCACCAACCCTCTTTAAACGGATATTAAATATCAACCATATAAAATATTTCAATCTAACGGATAGGATTAATTATATACCCTATATAAAACATCCATTATAATTTTTTCCAACCCTAGACCTAAAGCTCCAGTCGCACCTCCAGTTATCTCCTCACTGCCGCCACCATCTCACCAGAAGTAACCTTTATCCTCACTGCCACCAAGTTATCTCACAAATAATGACTTTTGCAGTACGAATATTCCCCTCATATTTCCACACCGTCCCTCACGTGTCTCTTTTATTTTATGGGAACAATTTCAGGTAAATGGGGATAGTGGATTGATTATAAATCGATTCACGCCCTCCATCTATCCTCAAATTTTTCCAGATTGAAGAATTTATGGATTTTTCAGATTGGGAGGAGTATTTTCAGGATTTCTTGAAGAACAAGGAGAGAAAGTTCGAGAATTCCTATTTAAACTCGATATTTTTCAAAATTTTGGACAGAGAATTTTGAGAAAGTTTGAGATATAAAATATAACTAGGGTTCAAAGGGTTCTTCTTTTGTTTCGGTTTTCTTTCTTTCTCACATTTTTACATTTTTCTTTTACTTCTAGAAAAGTAAATACATAAAGTTTGGATATACGCCAAAAAAAAATACCTCTTGAAACTTTTTTCGATGCCTCGATTTAGTCTTTCTGTTAATCCATCAGCCCATTCATGTCGTTGTTGTCCCTGTTGTTTATCGATTCCAGTTATCTAAGTAGCTTCTATCTCCTCTCTCCTCTCTCTCTCTCTCTCTCTCTCTCTCTCTCTTTTCTTTCCCTTTCTTTTTTGTTCTTCTTCATAGAGTCATCGACGACTATACTAGCACCGACAACACCCTTTTTTCCCTCTCCACACCTCTCTCTCATTCTTTATGTATATCTCCCCTCTCACCCTCCTTCTCTCCAAGATCCATGTGGGTTGGTTTGCAAGTCCATTGCACCAGGATATTTTTTTGGATGAATCAAGAAGCACTAGCTCAGGCGTATCCACCAACTAGGGTTTCTTCCGTGTCCATTGCAGCACAACCCCAAGGTTATAAAATAAGTTTTCCGACAATCTTGTTGCAGTGAAGCCCCACACCTCAATTCCAGTCCAAGTTCTATCCTTCTTGAATTATTATCTTTCTTGGCTTTACCATTGATCTCAATATTTTAACTTACTTGTCTTGCTTTAAACATAGAACATTACTTGTTTTACAGCCATTTTTTGAAGACCCTATTTAACTAGTAGTTAGGACATCCCTATCGTATTTGTTTCCTTAAGCATATTATTTACAATTTGTCTCTTGTCTTGTTTTAATTGAAGAAACTATTTTTAGCAGACCCCTTATTTTGTTGTTTGCTAGGACTTGCCTGTCTCAATTAATTGTATTTTTCTTTAATTTTTCCTTCACAAGCTATATAATAGTAGTTTTGCCCATTTTCTCTGTGACCACTAGTTGTTTTTTTTAAATATTAGTTGGAGGTTATATTTTGGTTATTCATTTTATTTTTGTCGCTTGTGTTTTGGGTAGTGTTTGCGTATTAGCTCCTAGGTTATAACGGCTTTGGTGAACGATGGTAGGGTAAGGTCTTATCCTCGAGGGTGTCCTGGCAAGGGAGGGGGTGCAGGGGGTGTCACACCTCCTTTCGGCGCCCCCCCCCCCATTCGAGGGAGTATGTAAAGGAGTTTTTCCAATTAAAGTGACAATATTTGAAACGGGATTATTTCGTTTATTTCAGAGTCGCCACTTGGAATAAATTAAAGGTGTCCCAAGTCACCGATTTATTTAAATCCCGAATCGAGGAAATTTCGACTTTCCTAATGAAGTCTGCGAACCAGAAATTCTAAGTAAGGAATTCTGTTGA
>MU782341.1:34020-58270 GCA_026770625.1 Nicotiana glauca | reverse complement strand
ACTTTAATTGGAAAAACTCTCTTCGCCCGTTCTTACCCCTCGGGGTGGGGGCGTGCCGAAAGCAGGTGTGACAATGGGCAGTAAGAAAACAAAATAGTATAGGCCATACAGTCACATCCTCATTTCGGGGAATAATTTTGTGACTCTAACATGATTACCAGAAAGTAGAATTAAACACCAGAATAATAGAGATTAGTATGGGCTGGTGAATAAGATAAAGTAAACATGAATAAGGGATTTAGTGATTTGATAATGGTCGACATCATGAGAATTTCAGATTTCGTGCCGGCAATAATAGAATGGATGACAAAAGAAGATTGATAAGAAATACAGAGAATGGTCATTCAGAAAGACGCTTCCCTAAAGCAAGAAAGGGGAGCAAAGTTAAGCTTAAGGGAATGTATGTGCTAGTTACAGTAAGTGTCACCGTTGCGAGTGAGGAATTTTGTTATCTTTAGTACATAAGGATTGCCGCAAGGCGAGTAAGGGTCATTGATGATGCAAAAGGATGCCAAAGATGGAGAGGAAAAATATTTATATGTAGGTCGTCATAGCTCCAAGTTTTAGTACAGCCCTAAAGGGGGGAATAAGGAGTTATATGGCATTAAGTCAGAATTAAGTGGTTTTAGTGACTATGGAATGGTAAAGTAAGAATGCGATAAATGAAAGAGGAATGAGATGGCACTTATCAAAATCTTATAGATACGCGACGATTCAAGAATATTGTACAAGCACGATATCAAGGAGAAGGAGTAAAGGTTCATGCCTGAGCTATTATTAATAAGTAAGGAGCCAATGCAAAAAATAAGTTAAGACAAAGTAAATAACCCAAGAAAGATTACGAGGAATATTGACATGAGAATAGGCCAACGAGTAGTTAGTAATTGGTCAGGAAAATCTTGGTTATGGCTAAACAGGAGGTTACAGACGAGTCATTAAATCATGCAAGATAAACATAGTAGAACCTAACATGGAGAATTCAGCCTAGGAGAATATCATTATAATACTAACAAACAAGAGTCGGGGTAGTTAAAGGTACTGTATGAGTGTTACGGGGATAAAAGAAAGTGTCACTGGGAAGGAAGTCAAAATATCAGTTCAGAAGCAACTGTACAAGTACAAGGGCATGGAAGTAAGCAACTACAGATGATTATAGGCAAGTAAAGACATAAAAAAGATTCGTAGTAAGCTCACGGATTTACAAGAATTAAGGGTTCTTCCTAAGTACTAAAAAGAAAGACTAGCTGAGGAAATAAGGAAGAAGGCTTCAGCCTAAGCACAACGACCTAAAGAGGAAATGGTCGTGTAACAATAGTCTCACAATAATATTGTAAGCACTCCAAAGGAAAGTAGCACCTACCGTAGTTAATGAACGGGAAGTAAAATTAAAAGTAATATTCGAGATCATATGAGTTGTATGAAAACTCTGGCAAGTGTGGGCACTAAGATAAGCTAAGTATAGACGCAATGAGGGGGTATAAAGACCAGGAAAAGTAATAGCTTACGCTGAAAGAAAGCTAAGATGGAACGAAAGAATTATTTGATCAATGATCCAGAGTTAGTACGTTATGGATACACTCAAGATTTTAGAGCATTATCCAGGCAGCATATTGTTGACAATCATACAGCCATAGAAGACTTTGGTATAATTTAAAATAAATAATTGAGCCCAGGGAACAAACAAGGGATTGAATTATTAGAAAATTGCATCATGGATATTCCATAACGCCTATGAAAGGCTAAGGTAATAACTCAGATCGGAAAATAGCTTAAGCCTATGTAAAGGATGATCAGAAGGAAGAGGAAACTAAAGAATTACATCACCCAAGTAAATCAAAAGTCTGATTATTGGACCTAGAAAAATTATATAAATTGTGCTTGGGAACATGACAGAATCACTCTTAATATCAGATGTTCAAGAGAAATAACACAACAACCATAATCTATAATGACTCTCCAAGGAAGCAAGTTAGAAGAAGTACCAGCCTCATAAGAAGTCAGTACGAAGCTCCCATCAGATTGTGTATGTACCAGAGGTGCGATAAAAGGGCCAGAAGCACGAGGATTCAATGTCCAGGAATGATAGTGGCATCTTCACTGGCATATCTTCCAGCCTACGATTTCTACGTATCGAGAGGTCTAGTTAAAAGAGTAAATAAGAGTTAGAGATAATATGATGACTCGCTTGATGTTCTAGAATAACACAAGGAAATCTATGATACAAGAAAGTTGAAAGGTTGCGAGTAATATAAATAAATATGTGTAGGTCGCAAACTATTGAAAGGTGAGGGACAAGGTTCTAGAAGACAGGAGTAAGAATAAGAAAGGGCGAGTGAGAAGGTAACAAAAATGGAATGCTGCCCTTGTAGTAGAATGATTATGTAATTGTGATAAATAAAGGATGATGGTTGGGCCTTCCATTGAGTAATGATTTGAAGAGGATTTCATGAATTGTACGGAATTAAAATACCCACGTAAGGTGAGTCACATTGGAATGCTATAAAATACGGTGATAGAAATATAATATCACCCCTAGGTGGATCAATCTAATTACTCCAGATGTCCCTGTTGAGACGTGAGCTCTAGCGGCGGTGTTACATAAGAGATCAAGTCATCAATGGTAGATGATAGATCAACATTAAGGTGAACAACAGTGGATGAACAAAAGTCACAAAGCATGAGGTGACATTAGACCGTCATTCTTACGATGAACAAGTAATGATGAGGTATTAAAGGATTTAGACTTATACATATAGGATAAGTAACGAAAGTAACCTACAGTCTGGTAGCAGACCTTAGTAACAATGAATCGAAGTAAGAATTATGGTATAATAAGACCTATATAGATGTAGTAAAGCTAATGACGCCCAGAGGGACAGATTGACATAATGTTGCATATGTTCATAATGTGAAGCCTAGAGATTGGCTAAGAGCTAGAGGAAAGAGAAGAGAATAAGTTAGGCACACATACAAAGTTAGATTCGTAAAGACTGCATAATAGAGGGTAGCAACAGTTACAAGATTAAGAGGATTTAGACTACAAATTGTGGTGTGAGAAAGAGGCGTAAAAAGGGGAATGCCCTGGCCTTCGGGATTCATTCACAAGAATAATCGCCTAGATGGAAAGACGAGTACTAAAGTATTCCCAAGACCTATGGGTTATGAAAATGAAAAGAGAATTAGTTAACATTCGAGCACGAATCTTCCAAAGGAGGGAATGATGTTACACCCAATGTTTTCATACGTCAAAGTACACCACAAGTAAATTGACGTAAGTTCGGGAATGAGATTTATTTTAGATTTATGAATATTATGCTATCTCAGTAATCAGTAAATTCGTGAAGATGAGAAGGTAAGCAAATCGAAAAAAGTGAATTTTGTCGAAATTTGGCATTTTGGGATAAAATACGGTCCGAGCTAAAATATTCTGTATTTATGAACTAGTACCAAATAAGATACCACATGGCCATAATAGTAAGTTGTATAAGGTATGTGAAAAGTAAGAATATTTTAAGTAAGTGGAAATAATTTTTAATTTTGCAGGTAATTAATTAATTATCGGGTAACTGGACATTACCCAATTAATTAATAAGAGGACAAAAGTTAACTACTTATGCCCAAAAGAAACGTGGCACAAGGCCACTAATTAAGGACGATGACTCATTTAATATGGGTGTAAGTGTCTAAAGTGACTTATCAAGATAAGTCTTGAGTTCAAAAGGAACTTGATTCAATATCAACAAAATCCATTCGGAAAGTAACTGAAGCTTGAAGCAAACTTCAAAAACGTGGAACAAGTTTAACCTTTAACTTAAATCCTTTCTTTGGTTCACAAAACAGAAAACCAATTCGTCCAAAAATCTTTAGCCAGCCCTTCAATTAAAATTTCAAAGAGCAACCAAATTTCAATTTCAAACAAGCTTCATTCAAGAAATGATTTCGTTCCAACTATTCCATGAATCCTAAGAAACGTGAAAGATCAAAAGATTAATTTTCTTGATTTGGACAAAAGGGACTAACGTCCCAAAAATTTAGAAAAGCAGCAACAATTTCGTTCAAATTCAAAGAAGCAGAAGCTTCGTTTCATACAAATAATTCAAGGAACAGGGTATGTTAAGGCACTTCCTTTTTTTCTTTTGGCATGATTTAATGTGAAATGAACACGCTATTTCATAATGAATCTACTCCTAGCAACTAAGGTTATCCATGTTGTTCTTTCCGTACAAATTTATTCTAAGAAAGTGTGTATGATCCTTGAGTCCTCCTGAAGTTCATATTGATGGTATGATGTCCATAATGTTAATCGTAGGTGTAACGACCTTACGTCACTCTAAAAGATTTTGAACGTGATTCCATGAGTCGAGCATGCATTATATATATGTATCTATTTTACTCTACCGAGTCGCGCTATAGTCGGCCGGGTACGGCACCTATTGTGCAACCACTGATCAGTTGGGTTTACCGAACTCCACATGGCCGGGTACGATTCTACCGAGCCTTAAGATGGTCGGGTACGTTTATACCGAGTCCTCTGTCGGGTACGATATGATAATGATGATAATGCCCACAAAGGGAATGTTTTTTTTAAAAGTTTATGTATATATATGTATTATGCATTTCATGTTAGTAGCCCCCAGAGGCACTCATATGTTACAGGTTGTATCTCCTTTATCTTCCTTTACATTACTGTTCTTGTTTATGCTTCCATGCCTTAAATACTCGGTACTTTATTTGTAATGACGTCCCTTTTGACTGGAGACGTTGCGTTTCATGTTCGCAGGTCCCGATAGACAGGTTGATATTCCTCCAAGTACGCTATCAGCTCGGCGGAAGGTGTTGGTGCACTCCACTTGCTCCGAAGTTGCCTATTTGGTCAGTATGCTTTGGATATGTATTGATTGGTATGGTGGGGCCTTGTCCCGACCTTTATGATATTAGGTACTCTTAGAGGCTTGTAGACATATGTCAGGTGTATGGATACTTTTATGGCCTTGTTGGCCTATGTTTTGAGTTTACAAATGGTCATGTCAGTCTTATAGGTCCGTATGTCACATGTATAAGTTTGCATATCATGTTTGATCGTCATATGCTGAGCATTCTCTTATCTTTCATTCTTGTTATCTCATGATGGATTTTTTTGGCTCAATTACCCATTATAGTATGATAAGAAAGGTATGTTACATTGGTATTCGGTCGAATAAGGCACTGGGTGCCCGTCGCGGCCCTTCGGTTTGGGTCGTGACAATAGCAGAGTACTAGGTTCTGCGTCCCTTTGAAATATATCAATATTCTTTTGGCAGACTTCAAATGAGATTCCTTTGGATTAGATTGAAACCTTGTACAGAGACCCACGCTGAAAATAATGTCTGATCTGCTTGCAGTGAGATACAAGAGTGACCCTATGATGCCTCTATACATGCTCCGATTTACAGGGGAGCTAGCTTCATCCATGTCTAGACGAGCAGCTGTGGCAATAGAAGTGTCAATGATTTTTTATGTTTCCATGTCAAATATCTTCATCAGCTCTTTGATGTATTTCTGCTGACTTATCATTGTCCCCTTTTGAGATTGCTTCACTTGTAGACCCAAGAAGAAGTTTAGTTCCCCCATCATACTCATTTCAAACTCACTTCCCATGAGTTTTGCAAATTTTTCACATATGGAATCAATTGTTGCTCCAAAAATGATATCATCAACATAGACTTGCACAATGAGCATGTTCCTTCCTCGTTCCTTCAGAAAGAGAGTGTTGTCAATTTTTCCTCTTGTAAAGCCATTTTCTAGAAGGAATTTTGACAACCTTTCATACAAAAAACGGGGAGCCTGCTTTAACCCATACAAGGCCTTGTCGAGTTTACAAATGTGCTTAGGATGCTCATGATTCTCAAACCCGTGTGACTTCTTGACGAAGACTTCTTATTTTAGAAAGCCATTCAGGAATGCACTTTTTACATCCATTTGGAACAACGTGAATTCCATATGTGATTCAAGGCAATAAGAATTCTAATAACCTCCATTCAAGCGACTGGGGCAAAAGTTTCATCATAGTCAATCCCTTCTTCCTAATTATAGCCTTGAACTACAAGCCTTTCCTTGTTTCTTGTTGTGTTTCCAAACTCATCAAGTTTGTTCCTGAATACCCATTTGATTCCTATAATGATTTGATCTGCGGGGCAAGAAACTAGGTGTCATACCTTGTTTCTCTCAAATTGATGGAGTTCCTCCTGCATGGTTGTAATCTAGTCTGTATCTTTCAATGCTTCTTTGATATTTTTGGGCTCTATTTGAGAGAGAAAAGCTGAGAAGGCAAGTGAGTTTCTGGTCTTTGAACTGGTTTGAATTCCTGAATCAAGAGGAGTGATTATGTTGTCAAGGGGGTGTGAAATTTTATTTTTCTAGTTAGACACATGAACCTCGTTGTGAGAAGGTCCAAGTATTTCTTCCTGTGAACCTTGATTGCTTCCCATCTCAACGTGTGGGTCCCTTGAACAGCATCGACAACTCTTTTTTCAGCTTTTGTTATTGTGATTGAGGAACCAGGTTCCTCTCCATTGGTCGGAGATATGGTTGCACCATTCTCATTTGATTCCTCAACGTGGCTCATCATATCATCCTTGCTATTTGCCATGCCAATAATTTCACTAGGGACAAGTGACGGTTCTACATCTTGATCATTCTTATCATTCAAATCATTTCCACACGGGTCATGAGATTCATTAAATATCACATGAATGTTTTCCTCAACACATTTCCACATATATGCTTTGTGATAAATAGACTAGAAAGATTTCCTCATCGCTTTTGGCGTTGAATTTTTCAAGTGCTTCCTTTTCATTATTGAGGATGAAACATTTGCAACCAAATGTTTTCAAATGCGTCAGCTTGGGCTTCCTTCCATCAGCAGTTCATATGGCGTCTTGTTCAGAACGGACCTGATCATGCACCTGTTCACCAAGTAGCATGCAGTATTGCAGCTTCTGCCCAAAACCCTTTTGCAATGCCACTGCCAATCAACATTGTTCTTTCCATGTCTTCAAATGTTCTGTTCTTCCTTTCCACAATACCATTTTGTTGAGGTGTTCTTGGAGTTGAGAAGTTGTGAGTGATGCCCTTTTCAGCACAGAATTCGTCAAATTTTGCATTGTCAAATTTTGTTCCATGGTCAGACCTAATACATACTACATTAAGACTCATCTTCACCTGGATATTTTTCACAAATGCCACAAACGCTTGAAAGGTTTCATCCTTGGTTCTAGGAAATAAAGTCCAAGTGAATCTGGAATAGTCGTCCACTATAACAAATATGTACCTTTTTCCTCCTCTACTTGGCACCCTCATAGATCCATATGGAGGAGATCAAGTGGACTTGAGGTGATAACTTCCTTTTTGGACTTGAAAGAGGATCTGACTTGCTTTCCTTTTACACATGCATCACAAACCTTGTGGTCCTTAAACCTTGACTTGGGCAGACCAGGTCCTTCTTGACCAATTTGGTCAGCAAAGTGAAACTTGCATGACCCAGCCATCTGGGCCATAGCTCAGCATTATCATCAATAGCACTCAGACAGCTAAGATCCCCATTTTGGAAGGACTCAAAGTTAGCAACATAGATATTTTTGTATCTTTTGGCCATTAACACCATTTCACCAGTCACAAGATTTGTGATCGTGCATATTTTGGATACAAATTCCACTTAGTTCCCCTTGTCACATATTTGGGAGATACTTTGCAAGCTATACTTCAACCCCTTGATGTAGTACACATTTTCAATAGAGTGAGCGAGAGACTTCCCGATCCTTCCAACTTCCAGAATGTATCCCTTTTTACCATTTTCAAAGGAGACACTCCCTCCCTACTGGGCCTTTAGTGAAAGGAAATCATTTGTACTTCCAGTCATGTGCTTCGAGCAGCCGCTATCCTTGTACCATTATTGGCTGCTCCCTTTCACTGTTCCCTGCACAATAAAATCAAGAGTTAGATTTAGGAACCCAACAAGTTTGGGTCCCATGTAATGAGAAAAAGGGTGAATTAGGGATCTTTTAGTCCAAGCAGGAATTATACATTTTTTATATGAAGGACCAGGTTCCCTAGCAGTAGTTACTTTTTCAGCAAAAACTTTATTTTTCTGTTAAGATTGGAATTTGGCCTTACAGGTTTTCTTAAAGTGCCCAGTGTTGCCATATTGAGTACATAGCCAATTGTCAAGTACAGTGGCGTACTTGCTATGAGGGTTGTAGGGAGTCTTTTCCCTTTGAAACCTGATTCCCTACATGTTTCCACCATTGTTTCTGTATATGGCAGTGATAGCATCAGAGGACCAAGTCCACTTGATTGATTTTTCAAGATCACTCTTGACTCTTCCTCGTTCTTCCTGAAGTTGTTTGTTTTTCTCAAACTCAGCACACGGACTAGATTTTGCTGATTTTAACTCATTTTCAAGCTTAAGATGTGCCTCATTTGCAACTTTTTTTCCCTTTTCACTATTGCCAGGCATGTTCTCCATTTTAAGTTCCTCAATGTTTCCTTTAGGTCTACCACCACTACTAATAGATCATCTATCTCATGATCAATGTTAGCAACTCTCTCAATTAAAACTTCCTTCTCCTTTTTAACACACTCAATGGTCTCTTTTAGATCGACTACAGCAACTACTAGATCATCTCTTTCATGTCCTACGTTTGCAATTTTTCAGCTAAAGCATCTTTTTCTTTCTCCAAACTCTCAATGTTTCCTTTAAATCAACCATAACGATTACTAGATCATCTCTAAATTGTTCTGCTTCTCCTATTTCCACAGTTAATGCATCTTTATCATTTATGAAACTATGTTAAGCACTAATTAAAACATTTGCCAAAGACAGAAGTTTTTTCAGAGAATAAGACTTTAGATTTCTTTGAACATCTAGAAAGTTTACCTCATCATCATCGTCGTCATCTCCATCAACATCAGACTATGCAATCACGGTAAAAATGGAGTCATACTCAGCTGCTTTATCTTCCACTGCCATCATAGAGCTGTTACTTTGATCATCATCTTCTTCATACTCACTAGAAGAGTCTCCCCATGCAGCAAGAGCTTGTTTCACAACATTGTTAGTACATTTTTTCCTCTTGAAATGATTATCAGGAACCGAGTTCCTCTTGGCTGCTTTGCCAATGTTGTTTTTGTACTGATCTTGCTTTAGGAGAGGGCAATACTTGATGAAGTATCCTGGCTTACCGCACTTATGACATAGGTCATAACCTTTTGGCTTGTTGGAGCTCCTTCTTTTTGGAATGCCTCCATTCCTGCGAACTATCTTCTGGAAACGTTTTGTCTGGTTAGCCATATCAACATCCCTCCCACTTGAATCATTGTTGTCTGTCTTAAGGATTAGGTTCTTCTCCCTTTTGGGCTCTCTTCTTTCAATATCCTTCTTCTTCTTCTTCAATTCACAGATTTTTAGATTATTGATAAGCTCATCAATGATTAGGTCATGCAAGTCCTTTGCCTCTATAATAGCATTCACTTTGCTTTCCCAGGAACTGGGCAGGATACTGAGTATTTTTCTGACAAGTTTGTTTCTTGGAATGATTTCTCCAAGAGAGTGAAGCTCATTGATGATAGAGATGAAACTAGTATGCATGTCTTGGATGGATTCATCATCTTTCATCAATAAAAGCTCATATTCAGTTGTAAGCATGTCAATCTTTGATTGCTTGACCTGTGTTGTCCCTTCATGAGCTGTCTAAAGAGCTTCCCAAATCTCTTTTGTTGATTGGCATGTCGATATCCTGTTATTCATCAGGACCAATGCCACAAACAAGAATCTTCTTTTCATGAAAATTCTTTTATATGGCCTTTCGATCAGCATCATTGAATTCCTTCCTCATTTATAGCTGGGTCGCTAAAAGTCTTGATAGAAATAAAGGGTCCATCACAGATGACATCTCATAGCTCGAAATCTTCAGCCATGATGAAGTCGCATCTTAGTATTCCACCATCCATAATATTGGTCGTTGAACCTTGGTGATCTGTAAATAGATTGTCCTTCTTCAAAGTTTGGCGGAACAGCCATGATGATCCTTTCTAGGTGTCCATGATGATCCTTTCTAGGTGTTAACGTGATAGAAAGAACCTGCTTTGATACCAATTGATAGAATTTAAGGGTCCACCAAACTATATAGAGAATCAAGTTTTGTTTCCACGAGACACACACACACTGCAGTAAGTAAATGATATCGAGGAATTTTACGTGGAAACCCAACTCATGGGATAAAAAATCACGATCTACCCTTGTAGGATTTTAACTTCACTCCTGAGCAACTTTAGATTACAACCTATATAACCTAGGAATTAACCTCTTGATGCGTCACTCACTTGTAACACTCTATTATAATCCATTTTGTAATAACTCTATTACAAATCGACTAACTCTAGCCAAGACACAAATACAAGAGTTTATGATTTACAAAGGGTATCCTACGCAATGCTTCTCACTAAGCTAAATAGGAATTACAAGTAAAGAATTTCAACAAAGGTACAATACAACTAAGGACATATAATAACTCAATATGGGAAACTGGTTCATTGATGTGTTGTTCTTTGTTCTTGATGCTCTGGAGAGTCACTTGCAAGATTAATAGATGACTTGAGAGAATGCTTGATCAATTCTTGAATGTGCAAGTGATTTGTTTTACCTTGCTTGATGTTTAGAATTCATTTGTGACATCACTTTAAATTATATAGGCAAGTTAAGTAAAGGGCATTCCCCATAAAGTTGATTGCTTCACTTTTCTGTATTGTAGCGTGTGCAGGCAGTAACTTTACAGCTGGGACAGTTGACTTGTACAGTCTCCTCGGGAACTGGTAGCTATCTATTCCCTCTGTTGCTCCTTTTGACTCTGAAGAGTTGAAATGTGTTCCTAACTGGAGACTTGTTGATCTTTAAGTTCTTGAGGATGTGTATCAAGTTCCTTATCTGGTTCTTATCAGTAAATTTGTTAGATCATCAAAACATAACAGGGATACACATATAACCTATCAGTAGATAAGATTCATCTTCATCTTTATCCAATATTATGGTCACAAAACATAAATATATACGTGAAATAACCACTAACATTTTAACAAATATGAAATTTTGAATCAGTAATTTCAAAAGTACTAAGTATTTTGTGCTTAAAACTTTAAAAGTTGAATCCATCAAATTTAAATCGCGGATCTACTTCTCTATCCATATCCTATCAATAATGTGGAACTTCTTTGGCGTATATCTGATGTCTGAAGTGGATAATCTAGACCATGTTAAATGTATGTACCGATAAGGTACTTCAAAGCAATACACAGCAGCAAATTGACAGGTAAAAGGAGCAATTGGCCTTTAATACAGCCAAAAAAAAAAAAATCAATGAAAGGACAGTACGGTTTGTAGTTAAGAAGTCTTACATGCATCCAAAGGATGTTACAGATAATGAGAAAAGAGACAAAGCAGAAACAGCTCAATAAAGAAGAAGTTTCTTGGTTCAAGAAAAAACAAAAGGAAAAAATATTCTTGTTCTTCTTCTTCTTTTTTTTCCTAATATTTTCTTGATGTTCATTTCGAATTTCCCTGTCATTTAATGGATTAAAAGTTTGATTTTATTTATAGAATTATAGTATAATTTAGTAAAAAGTGAAAATATAAGATTTCAAATCAATCATTTTTCAAAAACGTGTTTAGATCTTAAAATTATGTTTTATATGTATGTAACTCTAGGATTTATCTTCAAAAATTAAATAGCTTGCAAATTTGATTTAGAAAGAAATCTTTTCGAAAGCTTAACACCTTTACAGTATTAAGTACATAGCACTATTTTCTGAAGCACTTTTTTTTACGGAAAATAATGTGAAAATTGCATGGGCTAGACTGGTAATTAAAAAATAATCAGCATTTTGCAAAATCATTAAAAATAAGTCATTATTTTGCTGCAATATGGAAGTTCCAGCATAATATACTGGAGATTGGTGCACCTATGTATGAACTTCCAGCATATTATGCTAAAACTCTAGCACACGGAATGTTACAACATAATATATTGGAGATCGGAGCACATGTGTATGAACTTCCAGCATATTATGCTGGAATTCTATATTATGTTGGAACTCCATTATATTATATTGGAACTCCATAATATTATGTTAGAACTCCAGTATATTACACTAGAATATTTTTCGGATTTTGAATAGTATTTTCTTTCAGATTTATTTTTATATAAAAAGTTGTTAAATTTTCATTACTTTTGAAACTTTGACTATATTTCAATTACCACTTTAAATTTGGCTATTTTTGAATTTCATCCGAAAATAATCTCACCACGAAGGTACGTAATAAGTAAACTTTTAACACAAAAGTTTCGGCCCATTGCAATTTAAGAAGTGCATTTTTCACTTTTAGCTCGCGCCAAAAAACTATTTATATTTATTAGCCGAAAAAGTATATCAAATTTATATAATTTTTGTATTTAACACACACACATATATATATACACACACACACACACACATATATATATATAATTTTTATTTTAAGAACGAATATACATTATTATTTTCTTATTTAAGAACTCTAATATAGCCCAAAATACTCTCGTACTTGTGAATATTTACTAAGAATTAACAACACGAATGCCACTACTGACTACACTTCAGGGTTATGGTGGAATACCAAAGATTTGAACTTTTAAATTTAATACGACTCCACAACACTTCTTAACTAATTTAATTTAATGAAGGAATTTTTCATTAAGGCCAGAAGCAAAGGTATGTACCACGCAGGCCAGTGGCAGATCTAACCGCGGATTCGACATAATATGGACCAAATAGTACGGTCTAGCTAATTTTCGGACTAATCATTCAAAAATAGTCAGCGTTTGCCAAGTCAATAAAAAATAGTCACAATTTTGTTGCAACAGAGACCGGTCCAATATAATATACTAGAGTTCGGTGCACCTGTGTGAACTTCCAGCATATTATGCTAGACTGGTATACTTTGCTAGCTCCAGTATAATATGCAGGAGACTGGAGCACCGGTCCCAAACTCCAGTATATTATGTTGGACTGGTATGTTATACTGGAACTTCAGTATATTTGACTGGAGTTCCAATATATTATGCTGGAGTATTTTTCCGGATTTTGGACAATGATTTCGTTCAAATTTATTGGCTAAATTTCAATTACTTTTGAAACTGTAGCTATTTTTGAATGACCACTTCTAAATCTGACTATTTTTTTATTTCTCCCCGTAATATGGCATTTTGGACCTAATTGAGAAACAAATATAAATGAAGTTACATATACTTTTTAGAGCACACTTTCTCAATACAAAATTTACAAGAAAAGATAAGAAGATATGTGTTTGTATTAGTAAGCTAGGTTTGGTTGTTAAACGGGCCAATAAAAACTCGGGTCGGTCGGTCCTCTATTCATCTACGAAAGGACAAAACCCCAACGAAGGCCTATGCTATAGTAAAAAAAATTACGTTGAGATTACCTAATCACTTAGGTAATCACTTAACCGTATAATATACAAAGAAAAAACGGATAAAGGAAAACTTCAGAGATTGCTTCGAAATAATATTCTTATGTTGACTTATCTTTAACTAAGAAACTCATATAAATAAAAGTATTTCTTTCTCAAAGACAACTTTCTTCCTTAGCTTCTTGCTTCAGTGAAATAAGGGGCGCTCATGCGACCTTCCTTTAGCCGGCTTCGTGCTAAACGTATTTCTTTGAATCAAACGTTGAATGATCGCTTTTTATTTAATATCAAAATTTAAATCAGATAGGATAAATGGATGGATGTATCTTCCTATTCGTCGAAGAGAAAAAAAATAATATGAAAAAGAGCCTCACTCACAACAAAAACAATTCAATGCACACGTGTGGCATTTATGAAGTGGATGGAAATTGGAAGCAGAGTCCCTGTACAGACAGGTTTGTGGACTCCAAAAATGGGCGACTGATAGCTGTTGATGGGCCCAACAACACACGAGGGCTTTTTGATTGGGACAGAATTGTGGGCCCAAGGCCTAAATAGTCAATAGCCCCCTTTGGTTTGGAGTGAGACAGTACTGTGGACAGATCCTTTTCATTCACTGCTCTATTTTCCTGTGTTTATGTCTTCTTTCACTGAAATAAATTCCAAGTTCAAAAGTGTTGGCTATGCTATCTATGTACATCTACATACATAAAACATGTGACAATCTTTATTAGTATTAACTTAGTGAAGTTCGTTTCGGTTTTGCAAAAATATTACTAGTAAATTTTACTATGGTATACTAAAGTGTATAAAGTCGAAGTTATATTGGAAAATTAGAAAGAAAGTGTGTCATATGATGGCAAGGTTGTGCCTACTGCCTAGTCACAAGATTGTAAAGGGAGAAGGAAGACTGATGTAATGACAATAGTTGAATATCTGTTACTAAAATTTATTCTATTTGTAAATTAATAGGCCATGTTACTAAAATGGTATAATAGTTAATTCTTTATAAATATAGAGGTTAATCTGGTGCACAAAGTAAAAGGGTATAATAGTTAATTCATTATAAATAAAAAGGTTAATTCGGTGCACAAAATATTTTCCGTTCGCGCAGTTTAAAGGGCCGCATTTCAAGAGTATAATGTAGATAGCATGCTCTAATAGTCTAATACAAGCATTAGTGGTTATTTCAACAGCTCGAATCCGTGATCTATATATCACACTGAAAAAATTTTACCGTTGCTCCAAGGCTCCCTTCTTATTTCATTATAAATGCCGGAAAAAGAATAGTTGAAAGAAAAATTAAAATATTATGCCCTTCGAATCCCTCACATCAAAATTTCTTAAAAAATTAAATCTCTAATTAAGAAAAATGTTAACCATATATTCCCTCAGTTCACTTTTACTTGGCACGTTTGACTTATCATGCCCCTTAAGATATAATAAATTAAGTGCATAATTTACCATGATACCCATATTAATTGATGCATATTTTATTGGATTTGAGCAAATGATTTGAAATAAGTAATAAATACTCTGCGTATAACAGGAAAAAAAATTATCTTCTCTTAACATACGTAAAGTGAAAAGTTAAAATAAAAATTTATTTTTAATATATATGTCAAATAAAAGTGAACGGAGGGAGTTGCTGTTTAGGAGAAGCTTTGAAATTAAATTTAGTTTTCTACCTTCAAAAGGATTACTGAGGACATGGCCCTTGATAGGGGATTGTGGAAGTCGAGCATTAAAGTTGTAGGTTAGGGGGAGTTGTGGATATTTTCACAGCGCACTAGAGTGAGACTAGCTACTTAGGAGGTAATCGTAGAAGGTTACCGATCAGCTACCGACACAGGAAGTTATTTGTTGGATATTAGTATACCTTTCATCTATTTCTTCTATTTCGTATTTCTTATACTGCTGCTATTGTGTTATTTTGTGTTATGTTGTGTATTTTACGTTATTTTTAGTATGAGTCTATTGATAGTACTAACTTATTGTCTCTCTTGTTGATGTCTTGAGCCGAGGGTCTCCTGGAAACAGCCTCTCTGCCCACGGGGTAGGGATAAGGTCTGCGTACATATTACCCTCCCCAGACCCCACTTGTGGGATTATACTGGGTTGTTGTTATTGTTGTTGTACCTTCAAAAGAAACCAAAAACGTTACAGCTAATAAATGAAACTATCCGTCTAGGCCTCACCAAACACTGCGCAAACCTCAGTAATTGTCCCATTCATTGCTTTAATTTTGGTTTTAAGGATTACTATATTAGACAAATTTCCATATATCGGAGAAAGGATGCTATTGTTCTTACAAGATGAGAAAAGAAGAAATACCTCCGTTTATTATTACTTAGTCAGTATTCTAAAAATATATTTTTATTTTTACTTATCACTTTTAGCATATTAAGAGAATGTAATTTCTTTTTTCCTATTATACCCACAATATTAATTATTCATTTCAAATTATTTTATCAAACATTAAACTATATATCAATATGGATATCATGATAAATTATGCACTTCATTTATTAAGGGGTATGCAAAATGTATATTGGACAAGTAAAAGTGAACGGAGGGAATATTAAACTTATTCGTATTCTCTTTCCCCCCTCTATATTTTATTCTTTAGGCTAGACATTTCTCTTGGTCCCACATATATATAAGTATTTTTTTGCTTAAACGGATAATTGCATTAAATAAAACGAAATTACAAACTATGCTATGAATGAAAGGAGCTAGTACCAATTACATCAAAATCTGGTTGCATGAAATTAAAGGGGGGAGGTTCTTCAAAAAATAAAATTGTTTGCGATGATAGTCCCATATTTGATTTCCCAAATTTTGCTATCGCGTCAGCCACTCCATTTCCTTCTCGAAGTGTGTGGCGAAGTTGTTACACGTTCAGTTCTTGGATCATCGACCTGTGAGTCAGTTTCAACAATTAGGGGGCGAATTCTTTGACTAATTGCAATGGTTAAGCCATGACAGAGCGCCAGAAGTTCAGCTTGTAAGGCATTTGTGTATATATATATATATATATATATATATATATATATATATATATATATATATATATATATATATATATATATATATATATTGCGAAACCATAAATTCATTGTTCTGAGGTTGTCACGGAAGACTCCCCTTGCTCCTCCATGGTGATGAATAGGTAAGGTGATAAGGGATCGCCTTATCTTATACCCCTAGAAAGTTGGAAAATGGAGTTGGTGTACCATTGATCAGTATAGATATAGAGGAAGTTGTGACACAGGACATTATGAGGTTTATTAGGAGTAGTGGAAATTCTAAGTGCTGTAAGGAGAAACGTATGAAGTACCATTCTAAGCGATCAAAGGCTTTTTCAAGGTCGATTTTAATCATCATGGTGCCCATTTTGCCTTGTTGTTTCTTAAAAGAGTGAATGATTTCTTAAATAAGAATGGCATTGTCAGCTGCTCTACGGCCTTTTAAGAAGCTGCTTTTGGTTGGGTTGATTAGTTTATGGAGGAAGGGTCTAATTCTGTTAACTATGATTTTAGTAATAATTTTATAAATTATGTTGCAGCGACCAATTGGCCTATATTGGGTGATAGATTCTGCTTAACTTATTTTTGGTATCAAGATGATGCTAGTTTTATTTATTTCTAGAGGGATAGAAGATATATAGAAAGTATGTTGACAAGTGTGGATAATCGCTTGCTTAGTTTCTGACCAAAACTTTTGGAAGAAAATGGGGTATAACACATCTAAGCCAGGGGCTTTTAGTAGTTTAAAAGGAGTACACTGCCTTGATGATTTCTGTAATAGATAGTGGGCAGTTAAGTGTTTGAATGTCATCATTTGTGAGTGAATTTGAGAGGTGAAGTTCTAAACGTCAATACCACATAAGAGGGGGAGAGATTTGTGTGATACCCAATTTTCGCTCTAGAAGGACCTGGTTCTTCTAGGTGTACTTACTACTACTATTTGCGGAATTAAGAGTACATAAAATAAAGAACACATAGATTTTTACGTGAAAAATACTTGGCTCAAAAGGTGAAAAACCCATGACCTTCTACTAAGTAGGATTTTCCCAAACTTTCACTAAAATCACTGAGCCAAAACAACATTTACAATACTCTTGTAAACCTAAGGATTAAACTATAATCCCGTTGTGACTCACAGCCTCAACTGTTGCGACACCTTCAAGTTAAATCTAACTTGAATACTCAAAGTACCTAATACAATTGCTTCTATGAAAGCTGGAAAGGTACAACTTTAAAATACCTACTACAATTGAACTAGAATAAAAGAAAGACACAAAGGAGTTGGTTCCTCTATCTTGTTCAAGTAGCTTCAGGTATGCACACTTGAATCTCACATAAATTGCTTGCAAAATTGCATCGCTCTTTTGCTCTCAATTTAGTTTAACTTCCACGTTTGTGCAATCCTGTAAAAGAGAACAATCACTGTTATTTAATGAGTTAGTAATCAGGGTTTGATTGAGACTCAATTGCTAATCTTCCATCGAAATTGAGTCCTTGAGCAATACAAACTCCAACCCTATCCTTTATCCGGATTGTGACCTCTTCCATGAGGAGACTTCCTTTCCTCATCCAATATGCAACCTTTTCGATCAGTTCAGAAGATATTGCTGCTTGATTCTTGAGACTTATCTTCTTCACGTGCATCTCACGTGTATAGGTTGATAAACACTGTTTCTCATATGATGGACCTGGTCCATGACTAAGTTCATTTGTCATTCTTCAAAACTTCACCTGAACTTGGTCTAACAAATTTTTCCTTTTTGATGATGACAAACTCTATGCTTTTATGGATCAAGAAACTGTAAGAACTCAGCTTAATCATCAATACTTACTTTAGAATTTTAACTTATCATCAAGGACCAGGTTTAATTAGGTTATAAACATCACACTTATTCAGAATAAAAATGAAAGCACAATATCTCTTCCCCCTTTTGGCATCATCGAAAAGTTGCATACAATGTGAATCCCAGATTTTAGTAATTACTCATGGCCACTTGGGCAACTGCAAGTGAAAACATGGATTAAATCATCAATAATAAACAAACACATTTAAACTATTAGGAACAAATTCTTCATAGAACAAGAGAAACAGTAGTTGTCATTGATTAGATATGTTTCCACCTACAAATCAGAAAAAGAAAGAAAAAACTTCCAAATATGAGCAAAAACAGAAAAAGTCCCAAATCTGGGTCACTGGAGGGTTACAAGACTGGTTCAGAAGACAACAACTAGAGGACCTATGGCTTGGAGGAGCTAGAGGGCCGGGTTTGGAGAAGATTGAGCATATTCTGTAGCATCCCCTCACTTTTCTCCTTGTATTTTGCTAGCTCAACTCTAAGGCCATCTCTTTCACTTTCCAACTCAGCAACGCGAGCCTGAAGCCTAGCAATTTCAGCATCCTTAGTTCCACACTCCTGCACCAAAGCCCTAACCTTGCTATTCATTGGTGTCTTCAGAGATGAACCAGGTTCAACTGAGGTAGCATTGACAGGATAGTCACAAGCCAATAAGGTCTTAACACCAAAATGCTCCTTGCTTGATGCTATCTCCCATTTCTTCAAAGGCACCCTTAGCCTGTCCAGCACAGTTGTAAGTATGAACCCATATGGATTTGCATGTGCCTTGGAGTCATTAATGACCCTATCCAGTAGTTTGACAATGAAAGCAGGCCAATTTATCTGCGTCCTCTCACAAGGCACTCCATAAGCACCAAGTCCATGTAGTTGGCAGTATGCCTCCTTTCCTGTCTAGGCAGCAGGCACTTGTTAACAAATTCAAACATGACCTTGTGCTTAGGTCTCATCTCACTTTTGTGGACAAATCTGGCTTCAGGTACATCTTTATATGTTGCAGCATCACAAAAATTTCTAGTAATTTGAAGAGCAGTGGGGAGAGATTCCAGACATGGCCACCTTTGACTTGTATAATCATCGTATCATTCACTAGGTATGCCCAGAATCTCACCCAGCTTGATTGCATCAAACTCCACTTTTACACCCTTCACCATGCTGGAGACTACCCCATTTTTCATAGTGACATTGGCCATAAACTCTATCAATTCATTCCTAGCCAGCCTGCCATCCATTTCAAGGACCATGCCCTTTCACCCTTGTGCAGTAAGAGAATCCATCAATCTTCTCATGCCTGGCTCATCCAGGTCTTTCAACAACCTTCCTTTCAAAAAAATTCTTCTGCCAAAGATGGCAAATCTATCCAGATCTTTCTCAGATTCTTCTTTTTCTTCACCACCACTTCACTCTACATCTTTTTCAACAATTTTCTTTTGTTTACCCTTCACAGTAGACCTAGTTCTTTTGGCTAAAGAAGATGTAGTAGGTACAGGTACAAAGGAAGATTTCTTGGAAGAAGTCTTGGAACCTTTTCGTTTGGGTATTGGAACCTCTTCAGTTGTTCCTCTTTCTTGATGGACCAGTTCCATATCCTCTTCTTCTTCTTTTGCAACCTCAAAACTCTCCACTACCTTTGCCTTTCCTTTTTCCCTCTTTTTCTTCTAGCTCTCTTCCAGAGCTTTCTGTAATTCTGCTTCACTTAGCTTGACCCTGCTCCTGGTAGCTCTTCCCTTAGGTACTGAAGGTACACTAGGTTTTGGGGATGACATTTTGCTTTTCTTTGGTGGCTTGGAGGCAGTTGGAGATTTTTGTGTGGAAGCCTTGCGCTTCTTTGGATCATAACGGGCCCCAACCTTCTTCAGAATTTTTGCCAAAGTTTCCTCAGCAGATGCACCAGGTTCATCTTGATGCTTGCTTAAATTTACTAGCCCTTCAGCCGCCTCCCCAGAACTATTTCTCCCTGAGTTGTTGCCACTCTCTTCAACATTCCCACAGATAGCCATTAATTTTTCTTTCTTATTTCCGCTCATATTACCACTGTCTCCCTCTCTCTCTTTTTCTTTCTTTTTACCTCCTTTTCTACTAAAATCAACACCATGTACATCCTTAATAGGACCAACCAAGACAAACCTATTTCCAACCTTTTCAACTACATCAGAGAATACCAAACAAGTATTTACCTTACCAGGGGTTTCTTGATTTTTGTAAGTGTTAGAAGACCCATGTTCTTCACCTTCGCTGGCAGAAATAAAGGCTTCAGACTCAAAGCTGGAGTCAGATTCTCGAGCAGGACTTTCCTTCTTTTGGCTAGCCCTCAATTTCTCATTTTTGGATTTTCTTAGAGACCCAGAAGCCACAGTTTTTCTATCCAACATTTTCTGTCTACGAAACCTAGGTTTTAGGGAAACACTAGGAGGAGTAGATGAAGACGTATTAGAAGGGGATACTGGTGGTAGAGTGCCTGGATTATCTTAGGGTTAGTCATGGTAAATTATTTCTGGAGAAGATTTGGGAATTTTGGAGAGAAAAGAGATGGTCAGAACTGGAGAGGGATTTTTGACGGTTATGAAAGGATGAATAAGGGTGCAGTGAGTATTTAAGGTGATTATAATTAATTGAGGTAACGGCAGCTTTTTCAGTAGTCAATCAGGAGTCCAATCAAAGTAGAATTCCGGTCTCTTTAGTGATTATTAGGCTTCGCTAGATTTTAGGCAAAAATCCCGGTTTTTAGAGTTCTAGGGGAACGAAACTGGTTCAATACTCAATGGATATAATTTCTATGAATTTGATGAATGTAGGACTTCTGCTCATGATTGGAAAAATGATCTTTCTAATTGTGCAGTATATAGAAAACATACCTGAGCTTTTCATATGAACACATACTGATGAACCAGGTTCTTCATATAGAACTCTCTTGAACGTGCCTCAAATGACAAAATAGAAGAAACTTTGTAAGAGATCAGTGAACCATATATATACACATGTCACGGGAGTATACTAATTAAAGTATGAAACTGAGTAAGAATTGATCTATATATTTACACAAAGTTAGAAATCCTAACCAAAATATTTTATTTTTTTTTCATTGTGCATTCTGAACTGGACCTATTAGGTGATCTTAATCATCCCTAATTCCAACCTGTTCCTCTCAAAGTTTTCTCTACTCAGTGCTTTAGTGAAGATGTCAGCTATTTGTTTATCAGTAGCACAAAATTCTATTGAAATCAATCATTTCTCATAGTTATCTCTTAAGAAGTGGTGTCTAACATCAATGTGCTTAGTCCTCTTATGATGTACAGGGTTCTTTGTCATACTTATATAGCACTAGTGTTATCACAAAATCTTGGAATACATCCCACTTTAATTTCAAAATCTACCAGTTGTTGTTTGATCCATAGTAATTGAGCATAACAAGAAGAAGCAGCAACATACTCAGCTTCAGCAGTAGATAGGGCCACAGAATTTTGCTTTTTGGTAGCCCATGACACAAGAAATGAACCAAGGAAGTGTGCCATACCTGAGGTGCTTTTCCTATCCACTAAAAAACTTGCATAATCAGCATCAGCATATCCTACTAGATCAAAATTACTACCTTTAGGATACCAAAGGCACAAATTAGTGGTTCCTTTCAGATATCTCAGTATCCTCTTGACAGCAGTCAAGTGAGACTCTTTTGGATTGCCTGAAAACGAGCACAAAGTCCTACACTGAAAACAATGTCAGGTATGCTAGAAGTGAGATACAAGAGTGAACCAATCATACCCCTATACAACTTTTGATCAACTGATGAACTAGGTTCATCACCATCTAATTTAGTGACAGTTGCAATGGGTGTGTCTATTTCTTTAGATTCCTCCATTTTAAACTTTTTGATTAACTCTTTTGTATACTTCTGCTGATGGATCATGGTTCCATTTGGACTTTGTTTTATCTGTAAGCCTAAGAAGAAATTAAGCTCACCCATCATGCTTATTTCGAACTCACTCCCCATTAATTTTGCAAAGTCCTTACTTAGCTTGTCAGTGGTGGCCCCAAAGATTATGTCATCAACATAGATTTGTACAACAAGGAGATCCTTACCTTTTTTCCTTAAGAATAAGGTACTATCTATTTTACCTCTCTTGTAACCATGCTCCAGCAGGAATTTTGACAGTCATTCATACCATGCTCTTGGGGCCTACTTGAGTCCATAGAGAGCCTTGTCCAGCTTGTACACATGCTCAAGACATTTCTTACTCTCAAACCCTAGAGGTTGTTTTACAAACACTTCTTCTTTTAGGTATCCATTTAGGAAGGCACTTTTGAAATTCATCTGATGAAGAGTAAATTACATATGTGCTACAAAGGCTATAAGAAGTCTGATTGCCTTTAGTCTTGCAACTGGAGCAAAAGTCTCATCATAGTTTATGCCCTCATCCTGGCTGTAACCTTGGACCACCAATCTTGCCTTGTTTCTTGTAACTGTTCCATCTTCATCAAGTTTGTTCCTGAAGACCCATTTTGTACCGATGACTGATATGTCCTAGGGTCTTGGTACTAGGTGCCAAACTTGACTCCTTTCAAACTGGTTAAGCTCATCTTGCATTGCATTCATCCAATCTGCATCCTGCAAAGCCTCAACAACATTTTTAGGTTCAATGATAGATAAAAAAGCATCAAAAGCACACAGATTCTTTAATTGTGATCTGGTTTTAACTCTAGATGTTGGATCAGTGAGAATGTTCTCAAAGGGATGAGAACTTTGATACTTGTGAGGTTTCATAACCAACTGGCTTCTGCTAGATGTTCCTGCCATTTAATGAGGAACGGGATCATGAACATGTTCCTTCAAGGAATTTATTTCAATTCCTCTTTGATTTCTTCCCCCTGCTAGGTTGCCCTGTATGGAAGAACCTGTTCCATCACATGTTCCTTCTGTTGGTGCCACTTTGACCTGAGCTAATGCTTCAGTCAAGTCTTTTACCAATCCAATGGCTTCATCTTCATGTTCCTGTCTCTCAGAAATAATGTTAGTTTCATCAAATACTACATGCACACTTTCTTCTACACACAAAGTTATTTTATTGAACACTTTATATGCTTTGCTATGTGAAGAATATCCCAAGAATACTCCCTCATCACTTCTGGGATCAAACTTTCCTAGGGAGTCTTTTCCATTATTATGCACATAGCACTTGCAACCAAATGCCCTAAGATGGGATATGTTTGTTTTTCTCCCTTTAAGTAACTCATAGGGAGTCTTCTCTACCAGAGGTCTGGTCATGCATCTATTAATTATGTAACATGCACTGTTTACAGCCTCTGCCCAGAAGCTATGAGGCAATTTACTAGAAAGTAGCATAGTTATAGCCATATCCTCAAGAGTTCTATTCTTTCTTTCAACTACTCCATTTTGTTGAGGGGTCATAGGGGCAGAGAAATTATGATCTATACCATTTTCATCACAGAACTCAGCAAACTTGGAATTTTCAAATTCTGTTCCATGATCAGACCTAATGGAAGCAAGTTGGTTTCCTAATTGTTTCTGAGTTTTTCTAACAAATGCAAAAAACATGTCAAATGCTTCATCTTTGGAGGTTAGAAATAGAACCCAGGTAAATCTAGAATAATCATCAACTAGCACCATTACATATTTCTTTCCACCTATGCTCATGGTTCTCATTGGACCACATAGATCCATATGGACCAGTTCCAACGAGTTGGTTGAACTTACCATTTTCTTGCTTTTGAAGGATGACCTTACCTGCTTCCCCCTTGCACATGCCTCACAAACTTTGTCTTCCTTGAACTTGATATTAGGTAGCCCTATCACCAAATCTTTAGAGACTAATTTGTTAAGCTGATTTAGACTTGCATGACCAAGTCTTTTGTGC
>MU782340.1:77240-127377 GCA_026770625.1 Nicotiana glauca | reverse complement strand
AACATTAGTAGTTATTTTAGACCAAAGCAAAAACAATGCTAGAAAATATAGTACACTATAGGTTTGACCTTTAAAAAATACAATGAGATGAGCCTCGTTATAAGGCAAGAATGCACGGGGCCCTCAAATAATTGTTATAAAATCTTTAGACTCGGAAGGTCCATTTAGCGAATTTCACGACCTTCCCAAAAGTAAATAACACGTTAGTCTCTTTAGACGCGATTTTAATAAAATTACCTTCTTAAATACGGATGTGCATTTCATGCAATCCAATTCCAAATCCAAAAACGTTGAATGAGAATATGTCGAGGATCCGGGTGCATTTCATGTGACGTGATCCGAAAACATGTTCTTAAACGACGTTCACTTTCTTAAATAAAAATAATTTGACAAAAGCGGTAATTAATTCTAAAAATGCACAAATAGGATAATATGTAATATTTTAGCCAAATATGACAGTTCAGCGACCGTGCTAGAACCACGGAACTCGGGAGTGCCTAACACCTTCTCCTGGGTTCACAGAATTCCTTACCCGGATTTTTGGTTCGCGATTGTTAAACAGAGTCAAACCCTTCCTCGATTCGGGATTCAAACCGGTGACTTGGGACACCATAAATCTCCCAAGTGACGACTCTGAATCTTAAATAAAAATGAATTCCGTTTCGATTGTCCTTAAATTGGAAAAACTCCTTCTTTATTATATCCCTTTCCTGGGGTGTAGATAAAGCCTTTCGGAAAAAGGAGGTGTGACAGTGAAGACGAGGCCAGCCAACTAACCCAGCTTGTCTTTTCAAAAATAGTTAAACATGAATAAACAGCTTAAATATGACTTAATAATATTAATTTGCGGAAATACAGTCCAACACAGTCCTAATCGGGGTGTCACAAGTCACGAGCATCTATTAGAGTGTAAGTACAACCACAAGGTCTAAAAGTCCACAAATCAAGAATAATGAACAAATGGAGAAAAATAATGTTGCGAACGCTGGTAGTCACCTCGTTAAACTCCTATATCTCTAACTCTGATCAGCCAAACCTACTATCGGGTGAATAAATACTTGCATATGCACATGGGGTGCAGGGAGTAAAGTGAGTACTCCAACTCAGTGAGTAATAAAGGTAAATAACAACTAAGCGTTAAGAAATCACGTATGACAAATCATCATGCTGTATAGAAGTAGTGTAAACCCTTTTTAGAAAATAGTGAATCTGTGAAGTCTTTAGAGAAACATCTTAGCTGAGTTTAAACCTCTTTTGAAAATGACTTTTTCAGCAGTTACGCAAATGAATGCAAAACAAATAGTACAGATAAGCACAAAATTTCGCCCGTCGGGCACAACACTTAGTTATTAGATAATGCCAGAATATTAGGTAAATATTGCAAAAAATAGCACAAACAACAGATAATGGCAGACAAAGGAAATAAGGTAAACACATCAAATAGTACCAGTACTGCTGCGGCGTACAGCCCAATCCACATGTCGCTGCGGTGGGCAGCCCGATCCATTTATCGTCGACGACGCTCATTGGGGGTGTGCAGACTTCGGGAGGGGCCCCTTACGGCCCAAACACAATATCAAGCCATCTTGTGGCATCAAGTCTGGGTTATCGGCCTCATATCAGTATCAATATAACACTGTTGCGGCGTGCAGCCCGATCCAAAAGTATCTTCACAATACAGGCCCTCGGCCTTACTCATTCAAATCATATAAGCCACTAGGGCAACAGTAAAACATGATGCTCAGCCCAAATATTATTAGAAATATCATTTCAAGTGTTAAAGCAAAATAAACCTGGCTGAGTCTTAAAAACAGTGAAAAATACATGACTGCGTTCAAGTATAAAATCAAAATGGTGAGGAAATATCAACAACAATCCCCGAAGGGTTCAAATAGTTGGCATGAAGCCCAAATATGGAAATCAGCCCAAATTATGATGATAACAAATAAATTTCAGTCAAATACATAGTAAATTCATCAATCGGGATGAACCAAGTCATAATCCCCAATGGTGCTCTACCCCACGCTCAATATCTGGCGTGCAAGTCACCTCAATATAGCACTACGATATGCAAATACGGGGTTTCAAACCCTCAAAATATCATTTACAATCATTACTCACCTCGAACCGACAAATTCTCTAGCTCGTGACGCCCTTGCCCCTCAAATCGGCCTCCACGCGCATCGAATCTGTCCAAAATCAGAGAGGATACATCACAATATGCTAAGGGAACAAAGCCCAAGCGAAAACAAATGATAACGGGAACAAATCCCAAAATTACCAAAACCCGAGCCCCGGTCCCACTTCTCAAAACGCAGAAATTTTTACCTCAATAGATTTCTTATCTCCTCACGAATTCATACATATCAAAAATACTAAAATCGGAGTCCAAATGACCCCTCAAATACCCATTTAAAGGCCCCTTAAACTCAAGCCCTAATCCTTTAATTCCTTCAATTACATCCCTAAATTCATGAAATACAACCATAGAATGGAGTTTTAGGTCCAAAATTCTTTACCTTAACGAAGTCTCTTGATTTCTCTCTTCAGAATCGCCCAAAAAGCTCCAAGGTCGAAGGCAAAAATGGTGAAATAACCCAAAGTTGCGAAATGGAATATCAAATAAGGTCTTCCCAGACCTTTCCGCATTTGCAGTCCCAAAATCCGCTTTTGCGGTTCATCCATCCGCTTCTGCGAAAATTCACTAAAGGCTCCAAACAGCTTCTGCGGTTCTATAGCCGCATCTGCGGTTCTATAGCCGCATCTGCGGCTCCACGGGTGAGGTTCCCTATCCGCATTTGCGGTCCCAGCATTTCCCTTGCCTTTTCGCTTCTGCGACTTCCATCCTGCATCTGCGACACCACACCTGCGGACCAAGCCACAGGTGCGAAAATACCAACAACAGCAAAACCTTAAATTGCTCAAGTCCAAATTTTTCCCCGTTAGCCATCTGAAATCACCCTGAAGCCCCCTGGACTTCAACCAAAAGCACCAACACACCCTAAAACATCATTCAAACTTGTTCCAATCATCATAACACATCTAACAACGCTAAAATCATCAATTCTCGCCGAATTCAAGCCTAGGTTTCTCAAAAACTTCCGAAATACGCATTTGATCAAAAACCCGACCAAATCACCTTCGAATAACCTAAAATTTTGCAAACACATCCCAAATCACATAACAAAGCTACAGCAACTCTCAAAATTCCATTCCGACCCTCGGATCAAAATGTCACCTACCAAGCGAAAATCGTCAAAATACTAACTTCGCCAATTTATGCCTAATTCTATACCGGACCTCCAAAATCACTTCCGATCACACTCCTAAGTCATAAATTATCTCACGAAGCTAACCGAATCATCGGAATTCATATCCGAGCCCTCTAACATATAAGTCAATATCCGGTTGACTTTTCCAAACTAAGTCTTCCTTAAAGAGACTAAGTGTCTCATTTTCTTCTAAAATCATTCCAAGCCAACTCGATCACACAAGACACTGATAATGAAGCATAAAGAAGCAAAAAATTGGGAGAAATGGAACGGTAACCCATGAGACGATGGGTCGGATCGTCACAAGTTTACTGGCCGATTTTGAATATGTGGATAAGCTCACTTGTGAATATAATCTAGCCGAAAATTATAATAGCTTCCAAATTTCATCGCATTGATTCATTCAAATATTTGTGGCCATATGAATGTGAAAGCAAGACATGGAGCTTCTTATTTCATCACTTTCATTGATGATTTTACTCGTTTCAATCATGTCAATATGATTTCACATAAATATGAGGCACTGAATTGCTTTAAGAAGCATGTAAACAGGGGCAGATTTACCTTAGTCCAAGCAGTGTCACGTGACGCCGCTTCATCGAAATTTTTTACTAATTATTTATATATAATTCAAATGAAAAAACAAGAAAATCGGTAATATAAAATAATTGACACCACGAGGCGTCTAGCTTATTTGGTCAAAGCCTACCAAGATTTCTTAGTTGGGACTTAAGTTCAAACCTCTGTAGCCTCTTCCTTTGTTTTAATAATTTTGTACTACTTGACTAGAACAATACATTTTATTAATTGAAGAATGCTGCATTGTAAGTTGTGTTATTTCTTTTTCTTGATTTTGTTTTTTTAAAATATGATATTATTACAGTAATTTTTATATTTGTTCACGTCTAAAATTGTGACACCGCTTATAAAAATTTCTGCGTACGCCAATGCATGTAAACATGGTTGAATATCAATTAAGCGAATCAATAAAAGTATTGAGAGATAAATTGAGGCCATGAATACGCCTTGGCCCTATTAAATGAGCTTTTGTGATGAAAAGGGAATTTTTCATCAGTTGACCATTCCCAATAATCCACAATAAAATAAAATTGTAGAGAGAAAAAATAGAACACTCTACAAAATAGTTATCGATGATGGCTCAAGCAAAGTTGCTAATTTCCTATTTTGGAGATGCATTATTCATTGATGCCTATGTTTATCACCATGTACCAATATAATCAATTACCTAAAAATTGCACGGGTTGACCAATTTGGTCGCCTCCATTTAACTTATATCTATTTTTTAAAATTTTTTAAATAACTTTAGACTTCTTTCTCCTCCTCCTTGCTTTTCAATTCTCTTGAATCATATACAGGAGAATCTCATCTAAGAACCTTAGGACATTCTTCCCATGCAGTGACACTATATAAATGAACCCTTTCTTCTAGGTCTCTCAATGTCAGTCTCCTTTTACTAGATTTTTTTTGTTTAACTGGAGATGCATTATTCATTAATGCCTATGTTTATCACCATGTACCAACATAATCAATTACGTAAAAATTGCACGGGGCACCCTATTTGGTCGCCCCCATTTAATCTATATCTATTTTTTTTAAAACTTTTAACTTGTACCCAATTTTTTATATAACTTCAACCCCCTTTCTCCTCCTCCATGCTTTGCAACTCTCTCGAATCATATACATGATAATCTCAGCTAAGAACCTTAGGACGTAGCCACGACCCCAACCCCGGTCGTGATGGCGCCCAACACACTGCTAGGCAAGCCCGACCAATTTCATAACCTTAACCATTTATATAACTCATGAATTACTTAACATGGATGAATTACTAAATCACAATATTGAATATCTGAAATAAAGTTAAAACATGCGGAAAACCCAAGTAGAATTACTACTACACAGCCCGAAGAATCCGGTGTCACAAGTCTGAGTCTTTAATATACGAGTGTCAACCTACTACATAATATTCTGAAGAAATTTGGAATATAATAAATAGGATAGATGGGAAGATCAGGACTGAGGACGTCATGCAACTACCTTGATGCTCCCGGATATGATACTCGACAGAGAAAATCTCACTCAGCCTCAGTGGGTGCACCTGAATCTGCACACAAGGTACAGGGAGTAAATTGAGTACTTCCAACTCAGTGAGTAATAAACATAAATAAAGGCTGAGAATAATAAATCCTGAATAGGCATAAAGTAATTCTATAAATACAGCAACTTGAACCCAGTAGTACAAATCAATAAATCAAGGAAAACAATTATGGAAATACCACAACAGGTAAATAAGTAAATGACAATCAAATATGCAATGCAACACATAAAATGGTACTCTCCGGTAACCGTTGCGGCGTGCAGTCCGCTCCATTTATTTATCGTCGACGGAGCTCACTGGGGGTGTACAGACTTCGGGAGGGGCCCCTTATGGCTCAAGCGCAATATCAAGCCATCTCATGGCATCCATTAGGCCCTAAGCCTCATATCAATATCAAAATAATACAGTTGCGGCGTGCAGACCGGCCCCATACTCGGTCCAAAATCATATAATTCCGTCGGGCACAATAGCATATAAAATATTCAGCCCAAACTTCATTTAAAATATTATTTAAGTTCCAAGTTTTGAGAAAAAGTGGCTGAGTTTGCAAAATAGTATTAAATACTAGGACTGAGTTAAATTATCTGTAAATATGGTAAGAAACCAGTAAAAACAATCCCTGAAGGATTCAAGCAGTTGGCGCGAAGCCCAATTATGATAATTAATCCATTTTTGTAAGGATATCTATTAATCTTCAATCAATTAGGTAGTAATTTTATTGATGATAGAAGAACTATTAGGTGTTTGAATTCCATTGCGATTCCTGGTATAGCCCGAGTTATGGGCGCGTGAAGAATCTTTTCGCGTTTCCAGTTGAGAGTGAAGTAAAAATTTTATGTTGCGGTATGAGTTCAGACTCAGGAAGAATAGTTTAGGACTGTGGAAGGTATACAGAAATGGTAGTTAGAGGCAAAGCAGGTGGGTCATCTCCTGCGGAGTGTTCTAAAGTTGTGTGATCCTTATGTTATCTATTAGAATATCTCATTTACAAGTGAAGAAAATATGTTGACATCTAAATTGGATCGCCTATAGAGTGGGCTTAACTGTTGTGTGAGTGAATGCGAGATTTGCAGAAGAGTTGGAGTATGTGTGTTATGAGTTGTTGGGAGTGTTTTGATCTATGGCTTTGAGCCAAGTTGGGGAGTTTGCTATTGATTAGCTAATTTTATGGTTATGTGCTATGTTGGTTCCGATTTGAGGCATGCTGGCGAATCAGTTCTGGTTGCGGAAATTGGGCCGAGGATGGCACGAGTGAAGCAAAATTTTGACAATGGTTATATGGTGCTTCGTAGATGTGTGAGAATCACAGGATGTCTTAAGCTGTTGTTGGTAAAGAATGCTCGGTGCATGGAGCAGGAAGATGTTTGTTTATATTGGGATGAGGTCATATCATGCAGTGTCAGAGTGCTAATAAGGCACGGGTGGTTATGTTCGTTTGATCAGGTGAGCTGCAGTTTGAATAAGAAGTAAATGACTCTCGAGAATGGTTTTAATGTGTTCAAGATTCTACATGTAACAATCAGGTATCTTAAGGTTGTGTATGTGATTAGAGACTGTGTTTTCATTGGAAAAGGTCAAGACTTGTGGTATTTTTATGTTAATTATGGGATTCTATGTATCAATATCTGGAAAGTAAAGGTAACAGATTTAGATTCGCAGGAAGTTCTTCAGAGTAAAGTATTTTTGAATGTGGTGTTTCTGGGAATATTTGAGAGACGATTCAGTGGCTTATGGGTCTTAGACAGTGTGGTCTTGTGCTTGGGTCTCGTGTAGTGAGCCTGGGTTGAGGAACTGTGGTGCTACAGCAAGGGGGAATATCAAGTTGATGATGAATCAGAAGGGAAATTAGATAGATAGAATAGCTTGATAGTAGACCGAATTGGTATGGTAAGGATATGATTAATTCTTCGTATGTGTTCGAGGTAATGAGCCCTTACAAGTATTTTGCAGTAATGCTCTTGGGTTTTGATAGCTTGCTTAGCTTCGTCGAGTTACACGAATTCCGTCCTGGCAGTTTAATTTATGCAAACGGAATTGAGTGAGTTCTTGTTGATTTCTACCGTGGTTGAAGAGGTGCATTTTCTACGAATATGAGAGACATGGGATGTGTAATGATCTTTCTACTAGATGGGATCAATGGAAGTTCTTGACTAGTTGAGTGCGTAGATGTCTATGGCTCGGAAGGGAGATAAAAGTTTTCCTGCTATCCTTGAATGGTATGGTATATGCGGTATGTTGTGGAGGATCGATATTTGCGTGTACGAGGTTTCAGTACAGTTCTGAAAAGAAGTTCACAAAACTCTTAGGCAACGGGTAGCCTCAGATAATCAAGGAAATGGTGCTGCTAATTGGAAGCGATTTGATGAGAGTATATGTCTTAGAAAAAGGGTAATGTGATTAAACCGATGATACTTCGGTAGTATTGCGGTGTTTTCTTGTTGGATCAACTGGTGGTATTCAGGTTTGCTTGGTGGCACAAGAAATTTTAAAGTATCTATCGTGGAGTGATGGGTATTAAGGTGTAGTATGCATTCAGACGACAAAATTGGGATCAGGTATGATGATTCGTGTGCTATATGGAGTTGGAGACTGGGAGTTCTCATATATAGGCTATGTCGTGGTTGTGGGTCATGTTTATTCAACACTGTTTAGCGACAATTGGGATTTGGAGACTCGAGTGGACCTTTATTTGCTGGTATGTTAGATTTTGGATGTGATGTTGAAATTCAAACTGGTTGTCTTAGTGTTAGGTGATTCTAAACTATTGCACTACGGGCTATGCCAGAAATGCCACGGGTTGAGTGGCGAGGTACATTGGATTATGTTCTTGCAGAGTGGTTTATATTTCAAAGACCTAGCGGATGGCTGGTAATAATTTCTTTTCTTAATTGGGCTTTCATGATGGATGTCAGTGCAGAGGTTCCTACCATTGGTTCCGTTCTGATGTTAAGGGACTTTTCGGATGCGTTTCTTGTGGTCGGGCATGTCGCCGGGCGAGGTTGTGAATTTCGATATTAATTTGGTGTCGGGCACCATATCGTACGGATCCGACAGGAGTTATAGTAGTGGAAGGAACAACTTCAGGCTTTCTTGGTAATGAGTTTGTTGGTAGGCCGATGTGGATATGTGTTTAGCTTGAGTTGGCTTGGTTTGCCCCGAATTGTATTATTTAGGGATAGGTTGATTCGATCGGTATTGAGCTTGTTAGTGATCTGAGGAGAGCTATGAGTTTATTTTCGGTGTTGTGAGACGTTATGATTTGTTGGTTATGGGCACATGTGGTGCAGTTCTATTGGGGATTAATAGTGAAAGTCGAGCGGGAAGAGTAATTGGGTGTTTCTCGGTAAATAGAGTATTGGTTATGACCTATTGGGTTGTGTGGCGTATGTTATTTGTTTCACCGTGGGTGTAATGAATTTCTTTGGTTCCAGACATCAAATTGTGCGTGGCTATTGATTTTGAGCATAGTGACTTGAGGTGTTTCATATGTAACAATATTTGGATAGGATCGCGCATTGTAGCGAGGCCACGTGGAGATATGACCTTTCGGGGTAGATTCAGGTGTTCTATTTCTATTATGTGAGACGGGGTCTCAGCCTTGTGTTGTGATGGTACTGATGATCTTGAGGTACAACTCTTTCGTTTGAGTTATTTTTTCATAATTTGAGTATGTTTAGACAGTTTCTTATTGGTGCACGTATTATGCAAGTTGTGGCTTAGGCGTGTATTGAGGTGTCATATCACCAGATTGGTGTGTTGGATTCTAGGTGATCGTTGGGGTCACTAATGAATACGAACGGATTTGATTTCAGCTTGTTGGAAGGATAATATCGAGGTTCGACTCGGAATCTGCTGTGGTATTAGTCAAAAGGGAAGTGGCTTCATGAATGGTTGATCTGAAAAATGGTTATGGTTTATTGCATGTTTCATTTATCGTTGGCAGTATATGAAAGTATTGGAATAAGACCTTAGTTGATAAGAGGTTTTCTACCGGTATTCGGGTGTTGTGGGCAACTGCTGTAAATAGAAGTTATCGTTTCGAGTGTTTGGTTATGTAGTATATCATATGATTGCACCTGAGGTTGCAGGTATGGGTTATTACAGCTGGTTCGGGCTTATTCTGAGTATAGATGTGAGGTTATGATGTTGTGTATGATTTCGGAAAGTGCAATGTGGTTCTATGGTTTATGGACTAGATGGATTGTGAAATTTCAGCTACGTTATGTTATTGGACCTATGCAAGATAGGGTGACGTGGGATCACCCCCGGGTATATGCTTTGTAAGGTCATTCAGCTATTGGTTGGCTTCTAGGACAACTCTGGGTACGCTCGAGGACGAGCGTTTATTTAAGTTGGGGAGGATGTGACAACCCGACCGGGCGTCTCATGAGAACCGCTCCGTTTCCCCCATTTACTGCTTCATTATGCTTCATTATCAGTGTATTGTTGAACGAGTTGAATTGGGTTGATTTTTGGAAGGAAATGAGACACATAGTCTCTTTAAGGAAGACTTATTTTGGAAAAGTCAGCCGGATATTGACTTATGTGTTAGAGGGCTCGAATACGATTTCCGGTGATTTGGTTAGCTTCGGGGAATGATTTGTGACTTAGGAGTGTGATCGAAATTGATTTTGGAGGTCAGGTGTAGAATTAGGCTTGAAATGGCAAAGTTTGTATTTTGGCGAATTTCGGTTGATAGGTAAGAATTTGATCCGAGGGTCGGAATGGAATTCCGAGAGTTGTAGTAGCTTCATTAGGTGATTTGGGATGTGTGTGTAAAATTTCAGGTTATTCAAAGGTGTTTTGGTTGGGTTTTTGATCGAATGCATATTTCGGAAGTTTTTAAAGAACTTAGGATTGAATTCGATGAGAAATGACGGTTTTAGTGTTGTTTGAGGTGTTTTAATGATTGGAACAAGTTCGAATGATGTTATAGGAGGTATTGGTATTTTTGGTTGAGATCCCGAGGGCCTCGGGGTAATTTCGGATAACGATCGGGGAGTTTTGGACTTGTAATGTTGCAGAACCTGTGCTGCTTCTGGTATTTCCGCACCTGCGAAAAAGGAGTCGCAGGTGCGGTACCGTTTGTGCAGCATGGGAGCCGCAGAAGCGAAAAGGTGGATGTTAGGCTGGATCGCAGATGCGGACAGGGAGCCGCACCTGCGGAGCCACAGATACGGCTGAAAGGACCGCAGAAGTGGCCAAGAGCTTTAAGTGAATTTCGCAGAAGCGGAAGTTGTGACCGCATAAGCGTTTCCGCATAAGTAGAAACGGGACCGCAGAAGCGAAAGTAACTGGGCAAAGGCATTTAATTCCATCTTCGCTAATTTTTGAAAGAGTTAGACATTTTCACTTTAGGCTTGGAGTATTGTGGGCGATTTTGAAGAGGGTTTCAAGGGGTTTCGATAAGGTAAGGATTATTGGACTTAAACCACGATTTTATGGTGCAAATATATGAATTTAAACTGAAAATTAAGGAATCAAGGGTTAAAAATGGAGGATAGGGTTTGAAACTTAAGAGAGTTAAAAATGAGTCTTTGAGGGGTCACTTGGACTTCGATTTTGGTAAATTTTATATGTATAGACTCGTGGCGGGATAAGGAATCCGATGATGTTAAATTTTCTGATTTTTGAGAAGTGGGTCCGGGGCTTGGGTTTTGCTAATTTCGAGATTTTCGCTATTTTTCGATTGTTTTCGATTGGGTATTGTTCCATTGGTACATTGTGATGTATTCGTTGTGGTTTTGAATAGATTCGGCGCACAAGGAGGTCGTTTTGAGAGGCAAGGACATTGCGAGCTAGGATTTTGGCCGGCTTGAAGTGAGTAATAGATGTAAATGATGCTCTGAGGGTTTGAAACCCCGAATTTGCACATTGTAGTGCTATGTTGAGGTGACTTGCATGCCGAATAATGGGCATGGCGTAGAGCACCGTCGGGGATCGTGACTTGGTCTAAATAGGATAGATGGGAAGATCAGGAATACGGACGTCATGCAGCTACCTTGATGCTCCCAGATATGATGGTCGACAGAGAAAGTCTCACTCAGCCTCAGTGGGTGCACCTGAATCAGGTGGTAAAGTAAGCACTTCCAACTCAGTGAGTAATAAATATAAATAAAGGCTGAGAATAATAAATCCTGAATAGGCACAAAGTAATTCTATAAATGCAACAACTTGAACCCAGCAGTACAAATCAGTAAGTCAAGGAAAACAATTATGGAAATACCACAACAAACAAATAAGTAAATGATAATCAAATATGCAATGTAACACATAAACCGGTACTCTCCAGTACCCGCTGCGGAGTGCAACTCGCTCTATTTATTTATCGTCGACGGCGCTCACTAGGGGTGTGCAGACTCCGGGAGGATCCCCTTACGGCCCAAGCGCAATATCAAGCCATCTCGTGGCATCCATTAGACCCTAAGCCTCATATCAATATCAATATAATATTGCTGTGGCACGCAGCCCGATCCCACACTCATTCCAGAATCGTATAAGCCCGTCGGGCACAATAGCATGTAAAATATTCAGCCCAAACTTCATTTAAAATATTATTTAAGTTCCAAGTTTTGAGAAAAAGTGGCTGAGTTTGCAAAACAGTATTAAATACTAGGACGGAGTTCAATTATCTGTAAATATGGTAAGAAACCAGTAAAAACAATCCCTGAAGGATTCAAGCAGTTGGCGTGAAGCCCAATTATGATAATTAATCCATTTTTATAAGGATATTTGTTAAGCTTCAATCAATTAGGTAGTAATTTTATTAAGCGGGACGGACCAAGTCATGATCCTGGACGGTGCTCTACCCTACGTCCGTTATCCGACATGCAAGTCACCTCAACATAGCACTACAATGTGCAAATTCGGGGCTTCAAACCCTGAAAGCATCATTTACATCTATTACTCACCTCAAGCCGGCCAAAATCCTAGCTCGCTATGCCCTTGCCTCTCAAATCGACCTCCTAGTGCGCCGAATTTGATCAAAACCACAACGAATACATCACAATGTGCCAATGGAATAATACTCAATCGAAAACAATCAAAAATAGAGAAAATATCAAAATTAGCAAAACCCGAGCCCCTGGCCCACTTCTCAAAAATTAGAAAATTTAACATCATCGGATTCCTTATCCCGCCACGAGTCTATACATATAAAATTTACCAAAATCAGAGTCCAAATGACCCCTCAAATCCCTATTTTTAACTCTCTTAAGTTTCAAACCCTAACCTCCATTCTTAACCCTTGATCCCTTAATTTTCAATCTAAATTCATGTATTTGCACCATAAAATCATGGTTTAAGTTCAAGAATCCTTATCTTATCGAAACCCCTTGAAACTCTTTTCAAAATCGCCCACAATACTCCAAGTCCGAAGTGAAAATGTCTAACTCTTTCAAAAATTCGCGAAGATGGAATTAAATGCCTCTGCCCAGTTACTTCCGCTTCTGCGGTTCCGTTTCCACTTATGCGGAACCACTTCTGCGGTCACAACTTCCGCTTCTGCGGAATTCACTTAAAGCTCTTGGCCGCTTATGCGGTCCCTTAAGTTGCATTTGCGGCTCCGCAGGTGCGGCTCCCTGTCCGCATCTGTGGTCCAGCCTAACATCCACCTTTTTGCTTTTGCGGCTCCCACGCTGCACATGCGGTACCGCACCTATGACTCCTTTTTCGCAGGTGCGAAAATACCAGAAACAGCACAGGTTCTGCAACATTACAAGTCCAAAACTCCCCGATAGCCATCCGAAATCACCCTGAGGCCCCCGGGACCTCAACCAAAAATACCAATACCTCCTATAACATCATTCGAACTTGTTCCAATCATTAAAATACCTCAAACAACACTAAAACCATCATTTCTCATTGAATTCAAGCCTAAGTTCTTTAAAAACTTCCAAAATACGCATTTGATTAAAAACACAACCAGAACACCTCCGAATAACCTGAAATTTTGCACACACATCCCAAATCACCTAACGAAGCTATTGCAACTCTCGAAATTCCATTCCGGCCCTCGGATCAAATTCTCACCTATCAACCGGAATTCGCCAAAATACTAACTTCGCCAATTCAAGCCTAATTCTACACCAAACCTCCAAAATCAATTCTGATCACACTCCTAAGTCACAAATCATTTTCTGAAGCTAACCAAATCACCGGAAATCATATCCGATCCCTCTAACACATAAGTCAATATCCGATTGAATTTTTCAAACTAACCCTTCCTTAAAGAAACTAAGTGTCTCATTTCCTTCCAAAAATCAACCCAATTCAAATCATTCACACAAGACACTGATAATGAAGCATAACGAAGCAGGAAATAGGGGAAACGGAGCGGTTCTCATGAGACACCGGGTCGGGTCGTCACAGACATTCTTCCCATGCAGTGACACTATATAAATGAACATTTTCTTCCTGGTCTCTCAATATCAGTCTCCTTTTACTAGATTTTTTTTGTTTAACTAGACTCTAACACCCACAGAAAAACAGCAAGATCTGCACAATATCTTGAATACTTTAGAACATACAATCTGGCACTTTAAATTTTTTAACCTCTTTTTTCTCCTCTATTTAGCTTAATCTGACCATGAATAACCACAATGTCCAAGTTTGTTCTTACTGCTATAAAGCTATAGTATTAACATGCCTTGTCATTGTAGTCTTCGCGCCTCGAATTTCAGGTAAATGTACTTGCAACATCAAAGTTGATCAACCGCAAAACACCAAAAACAATAGTGATTCCCTCAGATACAGACTTCAGCTCTAGAGCTGAAGTTCGCCAGTTACAAAACAAAAACTTCAGCTCTAGAACTGAAGTTCGCCAGTTACAAAACAAAAGCTTCTGCTATAGAGCTGAAGTTCGCCAGTTACAAAAACAAAAACTTAAGCTCTAGAGCTGAAGTTCGCCAGTTACAAAACAAAAACTTCAGCTCTAGAGCTGAAGTTCTCCAGTTACAAAAATAAAACTTCAGCTCTAGAACTGAAGTTCGCCAGTTACAAAACAAACGCTTCAGCTCTAGAGCTGAAGTTCGCCAGTTACAAAACAAAAACTTCAACACACTTGCTATTTCAGGCCTGTCTACTAAAATGCTGAAGTTTTGCATGATTGCCTTTGCTACTTCAGGCCCATCTACTAAAATGTTGAAGTTTTGCGTGATTGTCTTTGCTACTTCAGCCCTGTATGATGAAGTTATGCGAAAAAACGGGTGCACTTGCAATTTTTTTTTGCAAAGCGAATACAAATTAAAACGTGACACAAAAAATGGATATAGATGCAAATGCCCCATCAATTACGCGACACCATATGAGTTATGGGCTTGTAGAAAATTCAACTTAAAGCATTTTGAGACTTTGCGATATGCAGCTTATGTGAGCATTCATCTCATGGCAAATTGGGCTAGAGAATAAGCAAAAGTGTCTTAATTAGATACTCCAATTGCAAAAGATTCTGTCTCTTTTAATTATGTTTCTTATGGGATATCCATTATTAATTAGAAACTTTTTTAATGCGATTAAGGAGTTCTAAATGAGATTTTATTTGTGAAATTAACATCTTTTGGATAATGACTGTAAATTGTGTTATGGACTAACTATAATAATAATTTCCCACTTAGCAAGTTTTGAAACTTTCTCAAATTTGTTATGCGACTGTAGCTATCATATTAATTAAATATCATCGATTGTTACTAAAATGTGTTAATCTCGTTGTTCTTCCATATTCTTATCATATGTTATCTCTATTAAATTTTTATATCTTTTTCGAATATGAAGTGATTATTATGTAGCTATCATATTAATTTTTATGTTTAATTACTAAATTAGGTTAACCTTGAAAGTGTACATTAATAAAACATTATTGTTAGACAACTAAAGAAATAAGTATTATGTGTTACCAAGAAAATTCTCCCATAAAAATATTTTAATAGATAATATGTTTGTCAATTTTGTATTTTTACTAAACATATATTTGCTAATAAAAAATTTAACAAAGTAAGATTGAAAGTAACAAAAAACCCAAAAAAATCCGGCAAAATCGAACCAATCCAAACCGATATAGTTGATGTGGTTTGGTTTTGATAAAAACCAAACCAACCCGGCCCATGTACACCCCTACATGCGTGATATATGTGTCACAAACGAATTTTTTAACCTGACTTTAACTACGAATTTTGATACCAAACCAGTCCAATCACCTTCAACCTTGCTTAAATCTTGTATATTGCCTCATCCATATGTTTTCATGAATTCCAGTCATACCCATTGAAACAAATCCTTTTTTTTGTGCCTTATTTTTTTAGTATCGTATATCATTGATAATGATCTGACTTCAAACTACTCTAATCATCTTCAAACTTTCTCAAAATTTGTATATTGTCGTATATATATGTTTTCGACGAATCGCAACAATACTTATTAAAAAAATGCTTTTTTTTCCTCTGTTTTTTGAACGTTGTATATAATTGATACTTCTTTTTTGCTATTTATGGTAGCATGATTAAAATGACTATTTATCGGTAAGGTTTTTTTTTTTTTGTATATTTCTATAAGATTCCTTTTTTTATAGAGAAAATCTCACTTTATACCCATTAATTTCAAACTATTTATCTTTTAATGTCCGTTCCCAAACTATTTATTACTTCTACCCATGCGCCCCATACTATTTACCCGATTTTTGTATAAACTCTTCCACAAGTATAGTGAAACAAAAAAAAAACAAGAAATAACAAAGAAAAAGGTAGACATGAATGTGGAAGAAGGAACATAACAACCCCAGCTAGTTCTTGCACACAAAATCTTCCTTTTGACACATCCAGATGTCAATGACTTGGATAAAGTTCGCCTCCGTAAAGAAGACTTGGACAAACTCTTAAATTTCCCTTATATCATTCTTCAAAAAGAAATTAGATCTGATTATCTGAGAATCTGACCTCTGGCTAGTTTCAATTCTGTTCCACTTTTTCTTGATTGTTCTTTTCCTACCTCTTGCTCTTGCCTTGGCCTTTCAATTTAAAAATTTTATTTTGAAGATTTCTTGTTTGATTCAAAGTGGGTGTTATTAAATATTGCCTATAGTACCTTCTAGAAGTTCATACTGAAATGTGATAGCATTTGGAGCTGATTTGAGGTGATTGAGATCGAATTTTTCAGTTGAAAATCGAAGAAGAACATAGCTACAGTATACCGCTACGGTATACAATATGCTGCAGGAGTATATAGTTATACTGCAACAATATACTATTATAGTATACAATATATTATTATAGTATACTGTAATAATATGCAATATACTATAACAATATCCTGTAATAGTATACAATATACTATAATAGTATACTTATTACACGTAAATTCACCTGTCTTTTCCCTTTTAATTTGCTTTAAGTTTTTACCCAATGTAAGGGGCAAATTAAAAATGAATGAATAAAATAAAATATTATAGTATGATATATAGTGTAACGTTATACTCTTACAATCAGATCATTTTAGAAGCTTTTGAATTTTTTATTGACAACTGATATTATTTTTGTTTAATAATTGAATTTTTTTAACTCTTTGAGTACAATTGTACACCCTGTTGGTATAGCTATATATTATACTGGTATCATATGTTAGTTAATATTTTTTGATTGCATTAGCTTTATTTAATTGGTACACAATTTAATTTTTCTTTAATAATATTATAAAAAAATAGTGAAAACAATAAATGAAATTAGATTATGAAGAGAAAAAAGAATATAAAAAAAATTAAATGAAATTAGAAATGAAAAAAGAAAAAAATAGAAGAAGCCGAGAAAAAAGAAAAGGAGAAAAGAAAAAAAAGAAATGAAGCATAGAAATAAAAAGAATTGGAGAATAAAGAAGAAATTCCGCACAAAAATTACTATGAGTAGGAAATGTAATTAATTTATAGGTAGAAAAGCAAATGAATAGGCAAGCGTAAATAATTTTATTTTTATGGGTAACTTTGTCAAAACCGCATTTTTTTTTCATTCCTTAGCCCAATATTAAAGATCTACTTCTAATACTTTTTTATTTTTTCTTCTTTCTTTTTCTCCTTCATTGTGGACGGCTTTTCTTTTCCTGCTTCTTTCTTTTCTTTTCAGATTCGAATACACTTTTAACAGGAAAAGTTACTGAAGAATCCTATCAAAAAAAGGAAATGACGAATCATGGAGAAACTAAAAAAGTTGTTCAGTCACAAAGCAAGCATTTGCTTGGATGTATATTTTTAGCATTGAAGATGAAATTAGCAAAAAATATTCTACGCAATTCCTCGGTAAAACTAAGCGGATGGAAACCAAAAAACAAAAAAGAAGAAGAAAAATAAAGTAACGAAATCAATCAAAAATAAAAAGAAAGAAATTAATTGAAGGTGCCTTAAAAGGGTAATTTTGTTAGTTGTTTGAATTGAACGTTGTCCCAAATGAAAATGTCAAAGAGAAGTTTAACAACTTATATTTGTATTGATTTGAGTTAAATTTTATAGTTGAACCTTTTGAGTCTGTTAGTTGTTTGAATTGGGTGTTATTTTAATCTATTGGACACATCAAGAGCAATTCAAAACTTAAATATTAAGTGATTCAGAGTATATTCGAGCTAGATTTGAGTTAAATTTCAGAAGAGGATCAAAGAGGAAGACGAAATCGGTTTTTGTAGTAGTATATAATAATGTATACTTGTGCACACCTATTGTATACTTTTATATACCTATATACATAATGTATCTGCCTTGTATAAAAGTATATAAGCATCTGTAGACAAAATTCTTACGTGATTTTTACTTACAATTCTTGTTCAAAATCAGTCAAATTCTAGTAAATAACTTCGACTTTAATATACAACATCCTTAACCTATTTCTAACAAGTATAAATAACATACTGTCCAAATTTCTCTCAAAATTAGATTTGAATTTAAAACTAGTTATTTAAGTTTGTTCAACAACAGTAGATACCTTAAAAATCTAATTTTTTACCAACAAAATAGATTTGGTTTATTGAACTAATAAAATATTTGAATCACAATTACTAATGTAGAGATTGGATTAGAAACTTAGATTTTTTTTTCTTATAAAAAGAAGATGAATAATAATTTCGAGAACCTATTGGAGTTGAATGTGAATCTTGCCCTATTATTAACTTTGTAAAGTTGTATATAGGCCACCTAATTGTAATGTATGTGCGTGAGTTATACTTGTCCAATTTTCTCTTTCAAAAATGCTTTTATGAAAACAAACGAACAACTTTTTAGCGTACAGTAATGGTTTAAATTTTATGTACTAATGGTATAAAAATTATTATAAATAATTATAAATAAAGCTCTTGATAAATATTAAGTATAATTAAAATAGAACAATAGAGTAATTTGTTTTCAACAATCTTATCGCATATATAACTTAAATCTTTGTAATAGTAATAGCTTCACGGCAAAAGGAGAAAACCTTAAATATTGAGCCTTCTAGATCCTTCTAAAATATGAAGTATATACCAAAAATGTTGGGCCTAAAAAGTCCAACTTCTAGATCCATCCTTTTTCAGAACCCTCCAGACCGTTGCTACTAGTATTTCTCTCTATTGCACTTCGTCACGTACACATTCTCATCCCAGATCCATTTCTTACAGTCGCCGCCGTCCACTTCTTACAGTCGCCGCCATCTGCAACTGCTTTCCGCCGCCACTTAATAAACGTAGAATGGCTCGAATGGGAGAAGGAGACAAAAGATGGATCGTAGAGGACCGTCCAGACGGCACAAACGTCCACAACTGGCACTGGTCCGAAACCGATTGTCTCGAATGGTCTCGCAACTTCTTCAACAAGCTACTCCCCGACCAAACACTCCTCAACGGCGAAGGCAATCTCCACATCCGAACGAAAAAGCTCGAAAAACTCGAAGGGGAAGCGTACGTTAATATCCGAAAGGGAAAGATAATTCCAGGTTATGAATTAAGTCTAGTGCTTTCATGGGAAGGTGAAGCTAAAGACACTGACGGCACAAGTTTGTTGAAAACTGAAGGGACTGTAGAAATCCCTTATATATCCGACGAGAATGCTGGTGAAAACCCTGAGGCTAGGGTTACAATTAGGGATGAGGGTCCCATTGGGAAAAGATTAAAAGATGCTTTTATTGCAAAAGGGAAGCCTTTTGTTTTCGAGCAAGTTCAGGTTTATGTTAATGCTATGGCGAAAGGTGGTCCTGCTAAGGACGACCTCGAATCCAAGAAAGTTGTAAGCAAAACCGCCGGTTCTGCCAAGGGGGCAGGTGCAGTTGAGAAGGATAAAGTTGCAGTGAAAGAGGTTGTGAAGAAGGAGGAGAAGAAGAAGGACGGGTTTAAGACGATTGCAATGACGGAGAAGTTCAATTGCAGAGCGAAGGATTTGTTTGAGATTTTGATGGATGAGAGGAGATGGAAGGGCTTTTCACAGAGCGATGCGAGGATTAGTAAAGAGGTAGGGGGTGAATTTAGTATATTTAATGGGTCAGTGACTGGGAAAAATGTGGAATTGCAGGAAGGGAAATTGATTGTGCAAAATTGGCGGTTTAGTAACTGGCCTGATGGGATTCAGTCCACGGTATGATATTCTGACCCTTGCTCTTTTGTAGTATCTTTAAGCACTCTTATCAAATGGTTTACACCATTAGTGTAATTTAACTTAAGCTGTTATAGCACATTACTTGCCAATTTATGGTAGGTTATCAATGAATGCTTATATATTAAATAGATTAACCACAATTACCTTTTAACATGATTATGTGAATTATCTTTTATACCATCAATACATAGAACCTAAACTCCATCAAATATTGTTCTGATGAATTTGCGTATGCTCGACTCTGTGAATGTCATATGTTTGTGAGAGGTGAGCACATTGTATGGTCAAATGATCACCGATTTAGTTTGTAAACATTGTCAGGTAGAAATTTTTTTGTTAGTTTACTTTTCTGTTTTGAAGAGAAGCATGGACAAAAGGCTTTTTTCTGGGAACATGACAAAATGTTTTTGACAGTAGATATATGTGTTGAATATATGATAAGCAGAACAGCATTTCTGGCGAAGTTGGCTTTGATGGCCTATGGAGAATAGGAATCATGTCAACTGCACCCTCATTGTTTGTTGCATTTCTCTGCTATATTAGGTTATTACTCTTAACACTCCAATTTGAAAGGAAGCACCCGCCATGAACTTTGAAGTATTCATCCAGTCTAATACCTACATCCATTCTATGAATCATGCTTTTATTCACAGTTTACGGGGGAAATTGAGGATTAATAACCGTTATTTGTATTGATTTGTAAGGTGATTGCATCCAAATCTGCTTTTTGCATTCAAAGTCCTTATATTTCTTTAAGTACTATCAGTTCAGAATGCTTAAATAGAATGGTGCAACTCTTTTCTGCAATGTAGCTATCATTTCTCTGTATCAATAGACATTGAGAAATTGTTCATGGTAGATGAGATAGTCTAAGAGCTAAGTAGTTAGTTTTCTGATGCAACTTCAATATTGGTCTTGCAGGTGCGAATTGTTTTTGATGAGCCTGAATCTGGAGTTACGGTAATCAAGCTTACGCATAGTAATGTGCCGGAGGAAGACAGGTCAGTTGTAGTTTGTCGGGTAGCATTCTATTTTGACTAAGTATGATTTCTATGTCTCATGCTTCTCACTTCAACTCTGCAGATATGGAAACGCAACTGTTGTGGAGAATACCGAGAAAGGATGGCGGGATCTTATTTTCAACAAGATACGTGCTGTTTTTGGCTTCGGAATCTAAATCTTCCCAAGTGTGTAGAATTTTATAATTGATGTTGTACTTGGTGATTGTTTGAGATTATTGGGTAATTAAGTCCAATTTTTCTGGGCATTATAGACCTAATAATTCATTCAACTGAGTTTCCTCTACACCGATTGTCTGTCTTCTGTTGATTAAAGCTGCTGTCCATCCAATGAACATGTTAAATTTGCTTGAAATGAGAGCTATGCTTGAAGGTTGGTGTTATAGTTCATTTCTAAAGTTCTACTCTAAAGTTAATATGTTGCCTTCTTCATTTTGGTAATCTTCTTTGTATGCTTGATAGACATCCTCGCGGACACTACTATTAGCTCTTTGTGATGCTTCATATTCTGTTGGATGTATGTTGTAGAACTGAAATTTGATTGATGTATTGTAGTTAATCAAGTTTTCATATTGGCAAGCTACTGATATGCTATACAGTCTTCCCTGCCTGTATATCTTTTGTCTCGTGCCTTACAAAGATCCTTATTGGAAAATAAGTACGGCAAAATAGATGCATTCCTTGTGGAGAAACAATCTCTTCGAACGATCAGAATAGCTACTTGGGATGTAGTTAGTATTTGGTTCTGTAATTTTGATGTTTCTATTTGAGACATCACCTTAGTTTATGGTTGGGCACATGAATTAGATATCTCTTCCTATGCCGAAAATCCGTTGAAAGAAAAATTCTGATGTTTATAATTGCTGCTCTTCATCGTAAAAATCGCACGGGGCGTCCTATTTGGTCGCCTTCATTTATCCTATATTCACTTTTTTAAATAGTTTTAACTTGTACCTACTTTTTAAACAACTTCAGCCCCTTTTATTTTCCTTCTTCGTTTTCTTTTTCTTTCTTCTGCTGCTGTTGGTGCTACTATGAATATACAGTAATACATATATATGTTTAATATATCAAGTTCGTGAGGGTTTTATGAAGCTTTTCGCTCTTTCTTCTTCTTTTGCTTTCTGTATTGTATCTTTCCCTTTCTTACTTGCTCATCCTATATTTGTTTTTACAATATAGCTTCTGCACCAACAGGTACAGACACTATAATAATCTTGTGTTAAGAAAATCGAACCATGAATTATTAGTGTTTCAATTTGGTTAGTATGTTAGAAAGCTTTTTTAAAAACTTCAGCTAATATAGTGCTGAAGTTTTTATAAATGAACTAAATAATTTTAGTATCATCTGCTGAAATTTTTGAAAAAGCTTTATGATAAAGCTAATGAATCTAGGGTAAAAACATTTCAGCTTATTTAGTGTTGAAATTCTTATAAATGAATTAAATAACTTTAGTATCTTTTGCTGAAATTTTTGAAAAAGCTTAATGACAAAACTAATGAATTCAGGACAAAAAAATTTCAGCTTATTTAGTGTAATTACAAACAAAAATTTCAGGAAATAGAGAACAAAATTTGAACTACTTTAAGTTCATCAATTACAAATAAAAACTTCAACAAATAGAGAATATAACTTAAGCTACTATGCTTAAGTTAAACAATTACAAACAAAAAACTTCAGCACATTTGGTTCATCACACTTGCTATTTCAGGCTTCAGGCCCGTTTACTAGAATGTTAGATGTTTTGCGTAATTGTGTTTGCTACTTTAGTCCTGTATGCTGAAGTTACATGAAAAAGCGGGTACGCTTGCTATTTTTTTTCCAAAGCAGGTACAAGTTAAAACGTGACCCAAAAAGCGGGTATAGATGCAAATCTCACCTTTTCATTGTCATTTTAGTTGTCTTTTCTGGTATAAGTTTTAAGATCGATTTTAGTTCCCACTATAATTTCTGAGAACAACTTCGTGGTATTAAAGGGGAGTTCATATACTCACAGTATATGGAAGTAATTTGGATGATCTGAACAAGAACTCGTGAGATTAGAGAGACAGATTGTGACCTATTGGCAAAGGGGCCGTGATAGAGTCTGTTTTTGTTCTATCATTTTGTGACGTGGCAATGTAATTTTCTATCTTTTCGTTCCATCGAGCAAAATATTTGATCTTTAAAGGTGCAAACTGACAAATTATGTTCATGATATTAAAGGCGATGAACATTTTAATGCAAACACAAAAGAATTGTAGAAAGAGAAAGGGAAAAGGGCACCACCTTTTATTATCATACAGTGCCTCAAGTTTCTCCATTTCTGGGCTACCAACCATTAGCTGCAAATAAATTAATTAATAGCAATCTGCATTAAGCTGTAATTGTTTTTTTCTCTTGAATTTGTTTGAAGAATCACGAACCATATAATTTTTTAAAAAAAATAAATGAACAAAATTAGCTTTTCTGACTTCTGGAAAAGGAAGTTATAGTTGAGCTCTACCAGTTAAATGATGATAGGTATGAGGTATGTAAAAGTCCCTTGGTGCGGGCTCAGATCTGGTGTTTCGATGGGTCTCCTTTAAGGGTGTTTGCCGACCGGTACCGTAAGGTATTCAAATATTTCGGTTTGGTATTTTCAATATTTAGTTTCTTAAAATGTTATATAAATATGGTACTTAATTTATACTTGATATGATTCGATTTTTCTTCTTTCGATTTCGGTTTATTCGGTTCGGTAATTTCGATTTGTTTGGTTTCAATATTAACGGGAGATAACTAAATTAATTACCCTTTGTTTGCAACAAATTTAGGCAGAGAAAAATAAAACTGTAATCACAGACAACTATGAAGAAAAAATGATTTTATTGATAAACATTGCAGGTTACAACTCTGATTCTTCCCTCTGATTTATTTTACGTGATTCGAGGGCCTTAGCGGCGTATTTCTCGAACGTAAGACTTTTAGCAAGACATTTTTTACATGTTTTTTTTTATCTTTTAACGAATATTCCAAGAGTTTCATGAAATTTCAGAGATCTCATATTTGATCTCTTTGTGAATATTCTGATAGTTTATGGAATTGCTAAGATTGTCTTTGAATAATATATGTACTTATTTATAGACATGAATTAGGGTTTGGGTGGAGTAGCCACCAAGTAACTCTAATAGACTCTTAATATTTTAAGAGTTGTCTTGAATATAGCATTTATCTTGATCTGCTAACATTTCAGTCTCTACAAATGCCCCTTACTTCAAGGTTTGTCTAGGTGTAAGCTTGCTGAAACTTGAAGATGAGATTTGAAGTACCCGACTTTCACAACATATAATATTGAAACTTAAAGTTTTTGATTTGCAGGAGAAAGAGATCAAGGACAGAACTGGTCCCACTGGGCGTGCCAATTTTTTTGCAATAAATTTTTAACATACGAAAAATAAGCTACAACCACAAAAAAGTGATTTATTGATAAATATTGCAGGTTACAACTCTGTTTATCCCTTGATTTTCCCTCTGGTTTATTTTACATGATTCGAGGGCCTTAGCAGCGTATTTCTCGAATGTAGAACTTTTAGCAAGACATATTTGACATGTTTTTGATCTCTTAATGAATACTTCAAGAGTTTCATGGAATTTCAGAAATCTCATATTTGATCTCTTTGTGCATATTCCGATAGTTTATGTAATTGCTTAGATTTTCTTTGAAGAACATATGTGCCTTATTTATAGGCATGAATGAGGGATTGGATTGAGTAGCCACCAAGTAATCCTTATAGACTCCTAATATTTCAAAACTCGTCTTGAATATAGGATTTATCTTGATCTGCTAAAATTTTAGTGTCTACACCTTTGTCTACCCGTTTATTTTTTTATCCATTAAACTAATTACCTTTCTTACCCATTGTAGTTTTTGTGGGTAATTAGCTATTTTTTTGTCCTTTTCTTTTTTCTCCCTTTTCTCCTTTTCTGTTCTTTTTTTAAATCATATTATTTCTTATTTTATTATTTTCAAACAATCTGATTTCATACTTAATTTGGCTCCTTTCTTTTATTTTATATTTTCTCTTTTTTCTTTCTTTTTGTTCATTTTCATTATTTCTTCTTCCTTCTCTAAATTAATTTAGCTCTTTTTATATTTTACTTTTTTTTTCTACATAATCTAATTACATTCGCTTTTTTGCTATTATTATTATTATTATTATTATTATTATTATTATTATTATTATTATTATTATTATTATTATTATTATAATAACAATAAATAACTGAGATAGTAATATTTATTCACCTTCTTTAATATAACTGATAGTATAATATACTATTTGTCTTTTGTTTTGTCTCTTTTTTACTTCTTCTTTAGATCAATTATTAGAACAACTTATATTTTTTTTTTTGGGTTTCCCACCCGATGCTCGGTACCCACATTGAGGCCTGATTAAATACGGATTCGCGCCGGAAAGTCTCATATTGGGGGTAAAGCGCTCACTAGGGACTCGAACCCGAGACCTCCGGTTAAGGATGAAACATTAATTATCACTGCACCACAACTCTTGTTGGTAGAACAATTTTTACATTATACCCATTTTCTCTTCTCTTTTTTTATTTTATTTTATTGTATTTTATTTTTTCGTTTCTTTTTAAATATATGTATTACTGCAAATATTTCTAGCACTTAGGATCCAAAATTATATATCATTATAACAAAATGGGTATTAGTATAATAAAATGGCATATTAGTATTTAATATTATTGTAAAATATTTTTCACAATAGTATACCAAAACTGCATATAAATATACCAAATAGGTATATTACTATTTTATGTCTTCCGACGCCTATATACCAAATAGGTATATTATTATTTTATATTTTCCTACACCTACTTCGTATACAATGAAAATTATTTTCATGGAAGTTCATTAAAATATTCATTTGAGAAAACATTTGCAAGAACCTAGTTGGAAAAATTATAAAACAACTTATTTATTATGGGTTATATTATATTGTATACTAAATGTTACTGTAAACATGACTTTAGCTTTAACAGTAACACCTAGACGATTCAACAAATAGCACTCGAAGAATGCTTGTATACTATTACAACGTACTGTTGTGAGCATGTAATTTTTGTCTCACACGAATTACTCTTAAAGAATTCAAAATAAAATAATTTTTCCTTTGTGTGCAATTTTGTAAATTTTCGTGGTATTTTTCGTTATTGTTTGCATGTACATGGGCATGTTTATTTTGTTTAAATTAACGAAAAAAATATAAAAATAAGTTACATTTGCCTTTGGGATCTAATTTTGTAATTAAGATTAATTAAGCAAGTAGTTGTTTTACAAAAATAAAAAGATTTAAAAAATAGTGTATTTTTTGCATTTTTATTGTTTAGTATTAAATTGTGTGATGTTCTTTTAATTTGGTATTTAATTATTTATGATAATTATTATTTAGAGTTAATTAGTATTTTTAAGTTAATCTGGTTTTATAATTTAGGATTTTAGGTTTTTAATTTTGAAAAATAGTTTGAGACATAAATAGAAAAGGAAAAAGAATTAACAAAGAGAAGGAACTCGGAATTGGGCCATTCATCAGTTTTTCCCTAGGCCCAATGAAAAATCTGGTTAAGTCCAACCCAAAGCCAGCCCCAACCCGGTCCGGATTAACTCATCTCTAAGACCAATCAAACGACGTAGTATGGTAGGGAAACTATGTTGTTTCGATGTCAATAGATCTCAACCGTTCATCCATCCCCCATCCAACGGTCCAAAGTTCACCCCGTACCCATGACACCTAACCCGACCCGTTTTCCCTGCACTGGTCCAGCCCCACTTAGTTAAAACGACACAGTTTCCCCTCCTCTAATTGATCTGAGCCATTGATCCATTTCGATCCAGATTCCACATCCCAAAAAATATATTAGCCTTTTCGATACCCAACCCCCTCCCCCCATTTACACACCCCCGTCTAGACCCTTCGAGACTGGCTCTCGAACCTCGCCAGTCTCCGCCTTAGCCCCGTCGCCGTCCGCTGCCTACCATCGCGGCTCCGCTGCCGGAAATTGCCTTCGCCGGCGGAGCAACCTGCAAACCTCACCAAAATTTCACCAGACGATCCCCGTCGTCTACTCTTTCACCTCCTCTAGCCTATTTCCCTAACAAATCAACCGATTTAGAGTAATTCCAGATCTAAAGACTGGAAAAACCTAAAAAATGAGTACCAGTCTATTTAGAGATAATTAACAGTTCAGACCTACACGAGTCAATAGCTCTCAATGAGAGCTATTGATTCATGAGGGTTTGATCCATTTTCAAGCCCATCGGAGTCCGGCCAAACTCCGGTAAGCCGCCGGAGTTCACTCAACCCTTCAAATGGGTACCCCTCTTGTCTTTTTACATGTTTAACACCCTTTGTCCGTTAATGGCACGAATAAGATTAAGAGTTAATCATTATTTTTTTAGTTTTTCCTTTTAGAACAAACTGTTCCTCCTTCTTTCGTTTCTTTCTGTTTATATGTGCTAGTATAGCTCGAAACCTGAATAGGGTTCATTACCTAATAGCCAATTTCAAATTGTACTGTCTTTAGTGTTTGTATGTTTCATAGCCTTAATTCATGTCTTGAGTAATTGACTAGTATATTGATTTGGTTTACTCACACGCTTAAATCGATTTCTGTTTGAATACTCAAAATGACATAGTATAGTTTTTGGAATTTAGACGAGTCGCCTGCATTTATAGGACATAGAACTGATCCTGTTTTAGTTTCCCCTCGTAAATCATGCTCGAATATTCAAATCCTTTAATCTGTCTTCTATTTTATGGATGAATTGACTTCACTCTGACATATTTGGTTTAACAGTTTGATGAATCAATTGTGGAATCAGTAATAACTTTGAAAACTAAGGAAAAAGAATGAGAATTAATCCTAGGAACCTAATTCAGCTAAGCCTAAGACCTAGGGTTTAATAGACACTTCAAACTAACAATTCAAGGAAGACCCAACAAAATCTTCTAACCTTCAGATTTAGATTTGAACCTAAGAGAGTTTGTTTAAATAAACAGTAAGACTAACCAAGAGTCATAACTAGGGTTGACTAATTAGAATCAGATGGTTAACTAGAGTTGGATGATTGACTAGATAAGTAACTTTATAGGAATTTCAGAAATCCCAAGGAATATTAGAGAATGTGCATCTAATAATCAGATTCGAGAAACCTTAAAAGGATGCTGAAATAATTTTAAAACAATAGAGCAGCTGTCCAAATTGAAATGGACAGCATGTTATACAACCAAGTGTTTCAGAGAATAATCTTAAAAGATTAAAAAAGTCCCCAATGAATGTAGAAATACCTAAACAAGTCAGCAGTTGTCCGAAAAGTGAATGGACAGCCTACTGTACAGTAGGAATACACTACATCTTAGAACTTTAGGGTATAAAAGGGACATTTAAAATAGGACCCATACCCTAGACAATCTTAAGTGGAAATGATAGCGACTAGGATACACTTTTTTTTACAAACGCAGCCTATCTGTATAGGGCAGCCTCTCTTCTAAGATACCTATAAAACCATACACCGAATATCCAGGGAGGGAGGAGATAAATAGAGAAAAAAATACATCAATAAATAGAAAAGAGGGCATTAAGATATAGAAAGGAATACATAGAAAAGGGTCGGAAGATTTGAGATATACTCTGAAAAATATTCTGATAAACATACTGATATTCACATAACAAACGAGAAAAAGAGTCACTGGTACCCAGAAAAATCCAGTAAATTGCAAAAATTTTATTGTTCCATTGATTCTATTTTATCTGGTTTGGAGTTTGCAATAGAGTTACTATTTCATTGGTCTGAGTTGATTTCATCGGATATTTGGTTGAATCTGGATTTGTTCATCATTGCTGTTGGGTTATTGTTTGATTGAGAGCTATTTCGGATTGCCTCTTGTTCTTTTCTGGTTGAACTGGTCTGCTGATAGTGAAATACTGCCATATTACTGCTACTGACTCCTTATTCCTTTGCTTCCTTTTGATTTCCAGGTATATTTCTGGCCTATGTAGATTATGTGATTCGAGTGAAACATTAAAGAATACAAGTTCTTATTCGATTCAGATTTCTTTTTTACTTTTCTATTGTTTCAATATTATGTAGTAATGGTGTAATGATAAATGTTATCTAGGTCAATGTTTGTATATCTTAAGTCTAATTTATCTACTGCTTAGTAATGAGAATAATATAACCAGTTTGGATTTTTGTGTTGTCTGTATAATCTAACTTGGGCATTAATTTGTTATTTTTAACTCCAGTATGGATTGAACCTTCTTGCACTTGATATTTCTAAGGGGGATCTCGTGTTAAAATTGATTAGTCGTAATGCAACATCTAATTTATTCAATCTTGAGCATGCTTACTTGAATTATTGAAGTTACATGGGTTTAGTGACGTTAGAACAAATTATAAGTACAAATTTAGTATATGCTTTCATGATGTATGCTAGGAGTTGCATAACTGAACAATAGCTGAATTCATGTGATTATTTAAGTCTGGAAATCATCAAGGAATAACCTATGGACAGTATGTGATATTCTGAAATGTGATGGTTCCATATTGAATGGGAATAGCTTAGGTATGGTGTACATGGTTGAGGCTTAGGTCTCTGATTGCACGTCAACATTATTTCTTGTATCCTTATCATGTGAATCCGTAAGGCTATCAAATGGTTGTAGGAGTTTGATTTCAGAATTAGTAAATCTTCTTAGCCAGTTTCAGTTCTTGCATATCATGTTTTCTCTAGAAATGATTTGAAATTCAAATTTGTGTAAAATTGCATCAGATTCTAATACAAGTGAGGGATGTTATTTTTAGTGTTGAAATCAATAACTAATGTGTGTAAAAGAGGTGTTATTGCATATAAGGTTGTTTGAGAACTCATAAGTGAAATGAAAAGCTTCCAATTCATTTGGGCTAAAATTATAGTAGCAATTACTCCATTCAAGATTTTTAATGTTACATTTTGCTCCAAGTGCCTTTGAGGGCTCGTGTTTTGGGCCATTACTCTTGGCCCAATTATCATTTAGTAAACTGGCCTCATTCTTTCCGTTTCAAATTGATCGAGCATGGTCCCGTGAATTCGATTCAATAACCTCCTATACTTTTAATCAATTAGTTAAATCCCTTGATTAACTGAGGTATGCCATCCAAAACCAATAACAATTTAAGGCCTTCATGAATTAGTTTAGGAACTCTCCAATTAGAATAATTTGAGGGGGTCCATGCCAAACAAAAAATCGCAATTGCATGGCCCTCGCTTTAAATTAATCTTGCTTATCCTTAGAAATCGAGGCATGCCGTTTAGCGAATTTTCATGGTCCTCGCAAAGTTATCAATACGTTAGTTGCTTTTAGACGCGTTATTTATTAATATTACCTTCTTAAACCCGAGCGCATATTTTATGTGATCCAAATTCAAATCCCAAAATGTTGAATAAAAGGTGTTCCGGATTGTGGGCGCATTTCATGTGATGCAAGCCAAAGATATATATTTTAAACGACGTTCAATATTCCTTAAAATTGAATAAAAGCGGTTAAAAGTTAAAAGATGCACATAGGTTCAAATATTCTAAGAATCAGATAATTAAGCCAAATATAATAGTTAAGCGACCGTGCTAGAACCACGAAATTTGGGAATGCTTAACACCTTCTTCCGGGTTAACAGAATTCCTTATCCGGATTTCTGGTTCACGGACTGTTAAACAGAGTCATTCTTTTCCTCGATTCGGGATTTTAAACCGGTAACTTGGGACACCATAAATTATCCCAAGTGGCGACTCTGAATCTTTTAATAAATAAATCTCGTTTCGATTGTCACTTTAATTAGAAAAACTTTCTTTATTATAACCTCTTCGCGGGGGCAGTAGTGAAAAAGTAGGTGTGACAACTGTTATAGTATATCGCTTTATTATTACGATATACTATTAAAGTATATTGCATATTATAAGAGTATACTATTTCAGTATAGTTATATACTCCTACATTAAATTGTATACTACATTCTTCTATTATGTAACTATATTCTTCTTCGATTATTACAATATACCGTTGCAGAATATCGTACACTAAGTAACAACATATTGTTGCATTGTGGCTATATATGTCATGACCTGAATTTTTCACCCTCGGGAGTCGTAATGGTGCCTACTCGTGAAAGATAGGCAAGCCAACTATTAAGATTTTAACACATTAACAGTTACACCAAACAAATATAAATAGTAACTAAAGCTAAACAGATATAGAGTGCGGAAGTGCTATAACAAATTCAAATACTCCAATACATATCTACCCATGAATATGGCATCACAATTTCACGAACATCTACGAATTTCTACAAACATTGGTTTAGAAAGAAAAGTACAACTGTTCTCGAAATGAAAAGAGACAGCAGAAAGCTAAACAAGGAAGGGGACCAGGCTCTTTGGACGCCAGCTACCTTGGTCACCCTGGACCGAAGGCAGCTACCTCAGCTACTCACCTGGTCCGACACCGAAATCTGCAAAAAAAAAGTGCTGAGTGCAGTATCAGTACAATCGACTCCATGTACTGGTAAGTATCGAGCCTAACCTCAGTGAAGTAATGACGAAGCTAGGACACGACAACCATATAAACCTGTGCAGTTAAATCATATACAAATAGAACCATAATAACAGGAATCAACAGATAAAGATGGGAAAAGGACATGCTGCGGGGAGTATCAAATACTAAATGGATCTCAGTAGAAAACATAAAGAACACCACAGTTAAATTAGCAGGAATAAGGGAAAGCAGTAAGACATGAACGACGTCACCTTCATGCTTTTATTCTCGTCCTCACCATAAGAATCAACACGACATCACCCTTCGTGCATTAGCTCTCACAATATCGACACGACATCACCCTTCGTGCTTTAACTCTCAAATCATGGCACGACATAACCCTTCGTGCATTAACACTTACAATATTGTGCACGACATCATCCATCGTGCTTTAACACTCACTCACAATATCATGCACGACATCACCCTTCGTGCTTTAACACTCTCTCACAATATCATACACGGCATCACCCTTCGTGCTTCACACTTTTCCTCATCCAAACAATTGAAACAATACATCCCGGCAAGGGAATCAACAATATAAACAATAACATCCCGGCAAGGGAATCAACAATATAATAATAACACCCCATCAAGGGAATCAACAATATAAATAATAATATCCCAGCAAGGGAATCACCTATAACCAATCTCGTTCCAACAGTTACTTTACAAAAAAATCAGAACTCGAACCAATACTCAACAATGGTCAATCACCAAGGAATTATCATGAATCATGTTCAAAATTTATAATCATCAACCTAAACATGGACGATACACAATAGAGCCACAATAACCATGGTATAAGACTTACGGGCATTCTTGACACCAACGTGAGATACTCGTCACCATACCTATACGTCGTACTCAACACTAACACGCAGCAATTAAGACCACAAATCCTATTCCCTCAAGTTAAGGTTAGACCAAACACTTACCTCAATTCCACAAACAAAAATCAAGCCTCAATTACCGCTTTCCCCTCTCGGTTCCACTTCCAATTTGCTTGTATCTAGTCATAATTTACTTAATAACATCAATAAATGCTAAATAAACCAATTCTAATGCATGAAAATAGATTTCTCAATAAGTCAAAAATCGACCCTAGATCCGCTTGGTCAAAATCTGAAGTTCGAACGAAAGCCTGATCACCCATTCACCCACGAACTCAAATATGTAATTATTTTTGAAATTGAACCTAAATTTGAGGTACAAATCCCCAAAATTCAAAAATCCTAACTTCTTTCCCAAAACACCCAATTTCCCATGAAAAAACCCTAGATTTTGAAGTGAAATCATGTAACAAGATGAAATTGATTGATGAAAATGAGTTAGAAATCATTTACCTATGATTTAAGGAAGAATTCTCTTCAAGAAAATCGCCTATAGGAGTTTAGGGTTTGAAAATTTAAGAAGTAAAGTGAATATTCCGTCCAAATAATTTTTTGATCAGCTGAAGATGTCGCAATTGCGAGAAGGGCATCACAAATGCAAACCTTCGCAATCTCTGTTGCCTTCGCATTTGCGACAATTTTGTCGCATTTGCGACCTCTAGCCTACTCGGACAACCTCGCATTTGCGAGAAAAACTAGCCTTGACCCTTTTTGCATTTGCGAAGCAAAAGATCACATTTGCGGTCACTGTTTACATCACAATTGTGAGTCCTGAATTGCGAGATCAGAGGCCTGCTACACAGCTGAAACATACCAAAAATCTCCCCAAGTCCAAAATCACTCTGTGGCCTATCCAAAACTCACCCGAGCCCTCGGGGCTCCAAACCAAACATGCACACAAATCTAAAAATATCATACGGACTTGATCGTGCGATAAAATCATCAAAATAACATCAACAACTACGAATTTAACCTCAAATTCATGAAATTCATAAGATTGTTCATATTTTCCATTTCCTCAACCTAGGGTCCGATTTATATCAAATCAACTCCGATTCTGACCAAACTTCACAGGTTCAACTTAAATATTATTTTAAACCTGTACCGGGCTTCGGAACTAAAATACGGGCCCGATACCATCAAGAACACACACCATTTTATTTCCAAAAGTCTTTATATTTTCTAGCAAACAATTTTCTTTAAAAATTCATTCCTCGGGCTAGGGACCTCGAATTTTGATTCCGAACATACGCCTAAGTCTCATATTTTACTACGGATCCTACGGGACTGTCGGAATAAGTGTCTGGGTCTGCTTACCCAAAATGTTGACCGAAGTAAACTTAATTCTATTTTAAATGCAAAACTTAGCATTTTTCTCAAATTTTTACATAAGGGCTTTTCGGATATACGCTCGGGCTATGCACGAAAATCTAGGTGAGAAAAAAGAGGTTTTTAAGGCCTCGGAACACAGATTTGACTTCTTAAACAAGAGATGACCTTTTGGGTCATCACATTCTACACTTCTAAAACAAGCGTTCGTCCTCGAACGGACATAGAAAGTACTTGAGTCGGGAAAAGATGGGGATATCGGTTCTGCATATTGGATTCGGACTCCTAGGTCGATGCCTCAACATGCTGACTTCTCCACTGCACACGAACTAAAGGGAAATTCTTTGATCTCAACTGACAAACCTACCTGTCTAGAATAGCAACCGGCTCCTCCTCATATGTCAAGCCCTTGTCTAACTAGGCAGTGCTGAAGTCTAACACGTGGGATGGATTACCGTGATACCTCCGAAGTATAGACACATGAATCACTTGATGCACAACTAATAAACTCGGTGGCAACGCAAGTCTGTAAGCCACCTCTCCCACTCGATCAAGAATCTCAAAAGGACCGATGAACCTAGGGATGAACTTGCCCTTCTTTCCAAATCTCATCATGCCCTTCATGGGCGACACCCAAAGCAATACTTGCTCTCCGACCATGAATGCTACATCGCGAACCTTACGGTCGGCATAACTCTTTTGCCTGGATTGAGCTGTACGAAGCCTATCCTAAATGATCTTAACCTTGTCCAAGGCATTCTGTACTAAATCTGTACCCAACAACCGAGCCTCCTCGGCTCAAACCACCCAACCGACGATCGACATCATCTACCATATAATGCCTCATAGGGAGCCATTTGGATGCTCGACTGATAGATGTTGTTGTAGGCAAACTCCGCTAATGGCAAGAACTGATCCCACAAACTTCTAAAGTCAATAACACATGCTCGGAGCTTATCCTCCAAAATCTAAATAGTACAATCGAACTGTCCGTCTGTTTGAGGATGAAATGTTGTGCTCAACTCAACCCGAGTACCTAACTTACGCTAAACTGCCCTCCAGAAATATGAGGTAAATTGCATACCTCAGTTAGAAATAATAGACACGGGAACACCATAAAGAGAACAATCTCACGAATGTAGATATCAGCTAACCTCTGAAAAGAATAGGAGACTGCCACTGGAATGAAATGCACTGAATTGGTCAGCTTATCAACAATAAACCTTATTGCATCGAACTTCCTCTGAGTCCGTGGGAGTCTAACAACGAAGTCTATAGTGATACTCTCCCACTTCCACTCAGGAATCTCAATCTTCTGAAGCAAACCACCAGGTCTCTGATGCTCTTACTTTACCTGCTGACAGTTCAAACACCGAGCTACGTAGGAAACAATATCCTTATTCATCGTCCTCCATCAATAATGCTGTCGCAAGTCTTGATACATCTTAGTTGCTCCCGGATGAATAGAGTACCGGGAACTATGGGCCTCTTCCAGAATCAACTCTCAAAGTCCATCCACATTAGGCACACAAACTCGACCTTGCATCCTCAAAACTCCATCATCACCAACTGTAACATGCTTGGCCCCACCATGCCGCATTGTGTCCCTGAGGAAAAGCAAATGAGGATCATCATACTGCCGATCCCTGATACGCTCAAATAATGAAGACCGAGAGATTGTGCAAGCTACAACATGGCTAGGCTCTCAAATAATGAAGACCGAGAGATTGTGCAAGCTACAACACGGCTAGGCTCAGAAATATCCAACCTCATGAACTGAATGGCTAAAGCATAAACATCCAAAGCAAGTGGTCTCTCACCAACCGAAATATATGCAAGACTGCCCATACTAGCTGACTTCCCACTCAAAGCATCGGCCACAACATTGGCCTTCCCCAGATGATACAAGATGGTGATATCATAGTCTTTCAATAGTTCCAACCACCTTCTCTGCCTCAAATTTAGCTCCTTTTGCTTGAACAAATTCTATAGACTCTTGTGATATGTGAACACCTCACATGACATGCCATATAAATAATGCCTCCAAATCTTTAGCGCGTGATCATTGGCTGCTAGCTCCAAATCATGAACTAGATAATTCTTCTCTGGAATCTTCAACTATCGCGAAGCATACTATAACCTTGCCATTCTGCATCAATACCGCACCAAGTCCAATATGATATGCGTCACAATATACTATATATGGCTCTGAACTAGCAGGCAAAACCAACACCGATGTCGTTGTCAAAGCTGTCTTGAGCCTCTGAAAGCTCGCCTCACACTCGTCCGACTACCTGAACTGGGCACCCTTCTGGGTCAACCTAATCATCGGGGCTGCTATAGATGAAAAACCCTCCACAAATCGACGATAATAACCCGCCAAACCCAAGAAACTCCGGATCTCTGTAGCTGATGTGGGTCTAGGCCAGTCCTTGACTGCCTCTATCTTCTTCGGATCCACCTGAATACCCTCTGCTAATACAACATGACCCAAAAAGGCAACTGAACTCACCCAAAACTCACACTTCAAAAACTTAGGATACAACTGACTGTCTCTCAAAGTCAGAAGAAAAACTCGAAGATGCTGCCCATGCTCCTATCGACCGCGGGAGTAGATCAAAATATCATCAATGAAGACAATCATAAAGGAATCCAGGTAAGGTTTGAACACCAGTTCATCAAATCCATAAAAGTTGCTAGGGGTATTTGTCAACTTAAAGGATATTACGAGAAACTCATAATTCCCGCACCAAGTGCGGAAAGCTATCTTAGAGACATCAGATGCCCTAATACTCAACTGGTGGTAACCCGGTATCAAATCAATCTTCAAAAACACTTTGGCACCCTGAAGCTGATAAAAAAAATCATCAATCCTCGACAATGGATACTCATTCTTGATTGTGACCTTGTTCAACTGTCGATAATCAATACACATCCTCATCGACCCATCCTTCTTTTTAACAAAAAACACCAGCACACCCTAGGGCGAGACACTAGGTTTGATAAAGCCCTTTTCAAGCAACTCTTGTAGCTGCTCCTTCAATTCCTTCAACTCTAGCGGGGCCATATGATATGGCATAATAGAAATGGGCTGAGTGCCTAGATCCAAATCAATGCAAAAGTCAATATCCCTGTCGGGTGGCATCCCTGGCAGGTCTGTAGGAAATACCTTTGGAAACTCACGAACAACGGGCACAGAATCCATAGATAGAATTACGAACATACCAAATAAGCCAAACATCCCTTATCAACCATATACCGAGCCTTCATATATGAGATAACCCTGCTGGTGGAATGATCAAGAGTCCCTCCCCACTCCAAAACGAGGTAAATCCAACAAGGTTAAGGTCACAGTCTTGGCATGACTAATCCAATATAGCATGGTAAGGTGATAACCAATCCATCCTTAGAATAACATCGAAATCAACCATATCGAGGAGTAGGAGGTCTAAACTAGTCTCAAGACTCCCAATAACAACCATGCATGAACGATAGACACTATCTACAATAATAGAATCCCTTACTGGTGTGGACACATACACAGAAGCACTCAAAGAATCATGAGGCACAACCAAATATGAGGCAAAATAAGATGACACATAGGAGTATGTAGACCCTGGATCAAATAGAACTGAAGCATCTCTACTACAAACTGACATAGTACCTGTGATAACTGCATCAGAGGCCTCAACCTCAGGCCTAGCGCGAATAGCATACATCAGGGATGGGCCCCACTACGCTGAACTACATCCCTGGGATGGCCTCCTACTGGCTGGCCTCCACCTTTCGCGACCTGACCTCTATCTCTAACACCTCTACCTCCACCTCTAGCTGCCTTACCTCTACCTCTAGCTGGACGAACGGGAAGTAGAACATCCGGTGACTGAACCATAGCACGAGAACCTTGATAATGAGTAATGCTCGAGGGAAAAATCTAGCAATGTGTCTCGAATCGCCACATGTAAAACAAGTCCTCGGTTGTTAGGTCTGCTGACCCTAAAACTGGCCATGACGGCCTGAGTGACCACCCTGAAAACTCTGGAGAGGAGGTACACTAATAGGAGCTGGTGATGCACTGTAAGGTAGAGGATCTGAATACTGCATATGAGAACCACGACCACCTAGAGCACCAAGAAAAGCTTGTAGTGCTGAATGAAATGGCTTGGGAGGATGTCCTCTACCAAAATAATCAATGCCTCCAGACGAGGCACCACTGAAACTGCCAGAATGACGAGGTCTCTTGTCAGACCCCTGACCGCTTTCCTGGGCTAGAACCATCTCAACTCTCCTAGCTACACTGGCCACATCCTGAAAAGAAATCTCGCTCCCTATCTCCTTAGACATATGAAATTGAATAGGCTGGGCGAGTCCCTTAATGAACCTCCTCACTTTCTCTATCTTGGTGGGAAGTATAAGAAGAGCATGACGGGCCAAGTTAATAAATTTGGTCTCGTATTGAGTGACGTTCATAGAACCTTACTGGAGACGCTCAAGCTGCCTCCGATAGTCCTCCCTCTGAGTGATAGGAAGAAACTTTTCTAGAATAGCTGAGAGTACTGATCCCAAGTCAAAGCCGGTGACCCAGCTGGTCTAGACAAACAATAATCCCTCCACCAAGTCTTGGCAAATCCTGACAGACGAAAAGCAGCAAAGTCGACCCCATTGGTCTCCACTATCCCCATGTTCTGTAGAAGCTCATGATAGTTGTCCAAATATTCGTGGGAATCCTCTGAAAATATATCGCCATATGTGGTTGTAAAAATCTTGGTGAACCTATCCAGTCTCCACAAGACATTAGCAGACATAGCTGCTCCATCATCGATCTGAGCTACAACACTCGGCTGAACTACCCCAACTGGATGAGCTGCTGGAGTCTAAAATCAGGGAGCCATCTGCTCTGGAGTTCGAGTAGCGGGAGTCTAGGCTCTTCTTCCATCTTGAGAGACAGCTGGTGCTACAGGGAATATGCATGCTTTAATGACGCTCTCCATAAGGCCCACTAGACGAACCAGAGCATCCTGGAGTACTGGGGCAGCGATGAACCCCGCTGGAACCTGAGCTTACCTTGCTGGAACTATCTGGGCTGGAACCTCATCCTCAAACTCTACCTGAGGCTCCACCGCTGGTGCTGCTTCTCGAGCTCTGGGATGAGCCCTTCCTCTGCCTCGGCCTCTACCCCTTATAGGAGCTGCCACTGGGGGCTCAGGCTACTGGTCAGCTGATGAAGCAGTACCTGTTCACCATCTACGAAAGAACAGAGTGGAAGTTCAATTAGCATTGAGAAATCAAGTCGCATGGCAGGAAAGAATAGATGTGAAGTTTTCCTAAAATCTATAGCCTCTAGGGATATGCACAGACGTCTCTGTACCGATCCCTCAGACTCTACCTAGCTTGTTTGTGAATTGTAAGACCTAGGCAACCTAATGCTCTGATACAAAATTCTTACGACCTGGATTTTCCACCCTCGGGAGTCATGATGGCGCCTACTCTTGAAAGCTAGGCAAGCCAGCTATTAAGATTTTAACACATTAACAATTACCCCAAACATATATAAATAGTAACCAAAGCTAAACAGATATAGAGTGCGGAGGTGCTATAACAAATTCAAATACTCTAATATATGTCTACCTACGAATCTGGTGTCATAATTTCACAAACATCTACAAATGTCTACAAACACTGTTTCAGAAAGAAAAATACAACTGTTCTCCAAATGAAAAGAGACAACAGAAAGCTAAACAGGGAAGGGGACTTCAGGCTATGCGGATACCAACAGATCTACCTTGGTCACCCTATACTGAAGGCAACTACCTCAGTTACTTACGGGTCCGGCACCAAAATCTGTACTAAAGAGTGCAGAGTGTAGTATCAATACAATTGACCCCATGTATTGGTAAGTATCGAGCCTCACCTCGGCAAAGTAGTGACGAGGCTAGGACACGACAAACATAGAAACCTGTGCAGTTAAATCATATACAAACAAAACCATAACAAAAGGAATCAACAGATAAAGATGGGAAGGGGACATGCTGTGGGGAATATCAAATACTAACAGTATCTCAGTAGAAAACATAGAGAACACCACAGTTAAATAAGTAGGAATAAGGGAAATCAGTAACACGTGGATGACATCACCCTTCGTTCATTTACTCTCGTTCTCACCATAAGAATCAACATAATTGGCACGACATCACCGTTTGTGCATTATCTCTCATAATCATGTCTCGGCATCACTCTTCGTGCATTAACTCTCACAATATCAGCATGACATCACCCTTCATGCTTTAACTCTCAAATCATGGCACGACATCACCTTTCATGCATTAACACTCACAATATCGTGTACAGAATCACCCTTCATGCTTTAACACTCACTCACAATATCATGCACAACATCACCCTTCGTACTTTAACAGTCACTTACAATATCATGCACGGCATCACCCTTCGTGCTTCACACTCTTGCTCACCCAAACAATGGAAACAATAAGTCCCGGCAAGGGAATCAATAATATAAACAATAACATCCCAGCGTGGGAATCAACAATATAAACAATAACATCTTGTCAAGGGAATCATCTATAACCAATCTCTTTTCAATAGTTACTTCACAAAACAAATCCCAGCTTGAGCCAATACTCAACAATGGTCAAACACCAAGGAATTATCATAAATCATTTTCAACATTTATAACCATCAACCTAAACATGGACGATACATAATAGAGTCATAACAATCATGGTATAAGACTCACGGGCATTCTTGACACCAATGTATAGATACTCATCACCATACCTATACGTCATACTCAATACTAACACATAGCAATTAAGACCACAACTCCTATTCCCTTAAGCTAAGGTTAGACCAAACACTTACCTCAATTTTATGGATAAAAATCAAGCCTTAATTACCGCTTTACCTCTCGGTTCCACTTTCAGTCCACTTGTATCTAGTCATAATTTACTTAATAACATCAATAAATGCTAAATAAATCAATTCTAATGCATGAAAATAGATTTCCCAATGTTTTCGCCAGAAATATAAAAACTGACCCCGCGCCCGCTTGGTCAAAACCCAAAGTTCTAACCAAAATCTCATCACCCATGAACTCAAATATGCAATTAGTTTTGAAATCGGACCTCAATTTCAGGTCCAAATCCCCTATATTCGAAAATCCTAATTTCTACCCAAAAACACCTAATTTCTTATGAAAAGTCATAGATTTTGAAGTGAAATCGTATAAAAAGATGAAATAGATTGAAGAAAATGATGTTAGAAATTGTTTATCTATGATTTGGGGAAGAAATCTCTTCAAGAAAATCGTCTATGGAATTTTAGGGTTTAAAATTTTGAGAAATGAAGTGAAAATCCCGTCCAAATGATGTTTTGATCAGTTGCAGATGTCGTAATTGAGAGTGGAGCTTCGCATTTGCAAGAAGGGCATCGCAAATGCAAACGTTCGCAATCTCTGCTGCCTTCGCATTTGCGACCTCTAGCCTACCTGGACAATTTCGCATTTGCGAGAAAAGCTGGCCCTGACCTTTTTCGCATTTGTGAAGAAAAAGCTCACATTTTCGGTCACTGTTTACATCGCAATTGTGATGCCTGATCGCGCAATTGTGAGATCAGGGGCCTGCTACACAGATGAAACATACAAGAAATCTCCTAAGTCTAAAATCACTATGTGCCCTATCCAAAACTCACCCGAGCCCTCGGGGCTCCAAACCAAACATGTACACAAGTCTAAAAATATCATAAGGATTTGCTCGTGCAATCAAATCATCAAAATAACATCAACAACTAAGGTTTAACTTCAAATTCATAAAATTCATAAGATAGGTCAAATTTTCTATTTTCTCAACCTAGGGTCCGATTTATATCAAATCAACTCCTTCTTACTAGACTTTACAGGTTCGACTTAACTGTTATTTTAAACCAGTACCAGACCCCGAAACCAAAATACAGGCATGATACCATCAAGAATACACACCATTTCATTTCCAAAAGTTTTTATTTTTTCCAGCAAATAATTTTCTTTAAAAATTAATTCCTCGGGCTAGGGACCTCGGAATTTGATTCCGGACATACGCCTAAGTCCCATATTTTACTACGGATTCTACGGTACCGTCGAAACACGGGTCTTGGCCCGTTTACCCAAAATATTGACTGAAGTCAAATTAATTCTATTTTAAAGGCAAAACTTAGTATTTTTCTCAAATTTTCACATAAGGAATTTTCGGACATAAGCACGGACTGCACGCACAAATCTAGGTGAGACAAAAAGAGGGTTTTAAGGCCTCAGAATACAGATTTGACTTCTAAAATAAGAGATGACCTTTTGGGTTATCACAATATACTCCTACAATATATTATATACTGTAGCGGTATACTGTTGGGTAGTAGCATTTTTTAGTTAAAAAATTCGATCTCAATCACCTCAAATTAGCTCCAAATGTGATCAAATTTTAATATAAACTTTCAGAAGGTATTATAAGTATTATTTAATAATACCTACTTGTAATCACGCAAGAAATCTTCAAAATAAAAATTTTAAATTCAGAAACTTCAAGCCCAACAATGATGGATATTCAAATACACATAAAATTCAGATCCGGGAAGCTTACTTGAAGGTACTATAAGTAATATTTTATGGAAACCACATTGAATCATAAAATTTTAAATTCAGTAGCTTCAAGATCAATAATGATGGATCTCATACACACGAAAAAATAAGATCTAGAAAATTTAATATATAACCACAACAACAGATGAGTTCAAAAATACAAATAAATACAAAAAAAAAAATACTAATATAGAAAGAGGATTTTAGAGTGAAGCTCATGTACAATAATATGAAAACTTTCCTTCTTAAAATTTATATAGAAAATTCTATAATTTTTTTTGGGTAAATGCATGGGTTTGTACTGGATTTTCATCATCCATTAAAAAGACTAAGCTTAGGGTATTTTTTGAAAGGGGAAAGGAACTTTTGGGGTATGAGACTGTGCTTATTTAGTGAAATTGAAATGGGAAAAGGGATTGAGTAGGCGAGTAAATAGTTTAGACAGTAAGTAGGAAAAGTAAATCCTTTAGGTTTGGGTATTAAAGGGTAAATACTTTGAACTTAATAGGTATAAAGTAAAATTTTTCCTATTAACTAGTGCACAAAACCATAGACTTTAATAGTCATAATTAAAGAACTCACAAATATAAAATAAAAATGTTCTAAGCTCACATGACTATTTACAAAATAATTGTCCAAAAACCATTAAATATCAACCCATACCGTAAACGAATAAATTTAATTATTAAGAATGTCTTGTTACTTGGTTAGAGCTGAGTACTGAAGTTAGAGAATATAATAAGGACTAATCCAACATATGCAATTTAATACATGAGAAGAAACACACTAAAGCCGTAAAAGTATTAAGCTAAGATGCTTGGAATCCTAGATAATAAGAGTTAAAATCTGCAGCCTATGTTGTTCCTCCATTTTTCTAAAGAAGTACATAGGCTTATTGCCAGCCTCAACATGCATACCAAAGAAAAGTATATGTAACTTAGTATGTTCAGGGGATGAGGGAGAGCAGGTGATATGGGTACGACCGAACCCAGTGGCTTTGTTACAAATCATGTACTTGTTTTGAGAAATTCATTGAATATGTATAAATTATTAATTTAGACCCAATAACTTGAAGAACTTAGAATCCCAAACCCATAGGCTTCAAATCCTGGCTCCGCCTCTGAGTATGTTATAATCAATAATATGTGTATTGTTTAACTTATTATATATTTCGGTACGTTATCGGTATTTCAGTCTTATTTTTATAAATACCAAATATCATACCTAATATCAATTTTTAAAAAAAACTTAAACCAAATACCAAAATATCGAATATCAAAATTTTCAGTTTCGATATGATAATATTTATCAAATTATGCACAGCTCTAGTCTCATCTCCGTCACATGGCTAATATAGTTGAACAAAATTTTATTCGCGCCCATATAACATAAAGTTTGAATTCGTTGCTTTTGAGGAGTAACGAGTACAATCGTATATTACATGGACAAACTTAAAATCTGGATTCGTATCTTCACCCTCATAGTTGTTTTGCATTAATCTAGTTGACACAGTAACTGGCGTAGGAGCAGATGCGGACTTATGGCTTAGGTTGAGGGGTCACTAGACCCCGTAAGTTTTGATAGAAATATAGTATATGTATATGTATATACCTTGACAATGATTAATTTAAATCAATTGACACCCTTAATGCTAAAAGCTTTTAGGGAGCATTGATTAAGCATAATATTATGCTCCCATCGCATTAAATTCGTGGGTCCGCCTCTGCATAGGAGGACAAGTCAGTTGAAATTCATTGGATTAATCTTATTCTGCCCATATACAAATATGATCTCTCCTCCACACGGTTCTTGTTGTGTTGCTGTGGTTATATAAATATGGAACTGAGAGGGGTTGTCGACATCTTATATACTTTCCAAAAGCTACGAGCTATTTTTGGCGTTGGAATCTAAATTTGATAGGTTTTATGTGTATCTCTGTTATGTCTTGATGATCTAACAAACTTACTGTTAAGAACTAGATAAGGAACCTGTTACACATCCTCAAGAACATAAAATCAACAAATCTCCAATTGGGGACACAACTCAACTCTTCAGAGTCAAAGGGACAACAGAGGGAACATAGAGCTACCCGTTCTCATAGTGACTGTACAAGTCAACCGCTCCAGCTGTAAAGTTGTTACCTGCACACGCAACAGTACAATAACAGTGCAACAATCAAGTTTATGGGGAATGCCCTCTACTAACTTGATTACATCATTCAAGTGATGTCACAAATGAATTATTAACATCAAGCAAAGGTAAAACAAAACACTTGCACATTCAAGATGTGATCAATTATTCTCTCAAGTCATCTATCAATCTTGCAAGTGACTCTCAAGAGCATCAAGAACAAAAAACAATAGAACAACAAGCCAGTTCTCTGTATCGAGTTATTACATGTCCTTAGTTATGTTGTACCGTTGTTAAAACACTCTACTTGTAATTCCTACTTAGCTTAGTTAGAAGCATTGTGTAGGGAATCTTTGTAAATCATAAACCCTTGTGTTTGTGTCTTGGCTAGAGTTAGTCGAGTTGTAAGTCTTTGTAATAGAGTTATTACAAAATGGATTGCAATAAAGTTGTTACGAGTTAGTGAGGGATTAAGAGGTTAATTCCTAGGTTACAATAGGTTGTAACCTAAAGTTTGCTAAGTAGTGAAGTTAAAATCCTATAAGGGTAGGTCGTGGTTTTTGATCCTGTGAGCTAGGAGTTTTCTACGTAAAACTTCATTGTGTTATTTACTTATTGCAGTGTGTGTATGTTCCATGGGAACTAATTGAGAACCTGTTTCTCTATATAGTTTGGTGGACCATTATTTTTTATCAATTGATATCAGAGTAGGTTCTTTCTATCAGGCTAACACCTAGAAAGGATCATCTTGGCTGCTCCGCCAAACTTCGAAGAAGGTCAGTCTACCTACAAACTATCAAGATTCAATAGCCAATACTATGGATGGTAGAAGGAAAGAATGCACGACTTCATCATGGTTGAAGACTCAGAGCTCTAGGATACCATTTGCGATGGATCCTTCATCCCCAAGAAGACCATTGGAGACCCGCAGTGACAGTTCCTAAAACTAGAAAGGAATATAATGATGCTGATCAGAAGTCTGTTGTACTGGACCACATGAGTACAACAGGATTTCAGCATATTCAATTTGATAAGGAGATCTAGGAAGCTCTCCAAACAACTCATGAAGGGAAAACACAGTTAAAGCAGTCCAAGATTGACATGCTAACCACAGACTATGAGCTTTTCAGGATGAAGGATGATGAGTCCATTCAGGATATGCACACATGCTTCACATCTATCATCAATGAGCTCCACTCTCTGGGAGAGATCATTCCCAGTAATAAACTCGTCAAGAAGATACTTAGTGTATTACCTGGTTCCTAGGAAAGCAAAGTAAATGCTATCACGAAGGCAAATGATATATAGGAGTTGACCGTTGATGAACTTGTCGGCAATCTAAAGACTTATAAGATGAAGAAGTGAAAGGACAATGAGAGAAGAGATCCCAAAAGAGAGAAGAACCTGGTCCTCAAGATGGACAACAATGACTCAGATGGTGAGGATGCTGATATGGCCTACCTGACAAAAACGTTTTAGAAAATGGTTCACAGAAATGGAGGCATTCTAAAAAGGGGAAGATCCACCAAGCCAAAAGGTTATGACCTGTCATAAGTGCGGTAAGCCAGGACACTTCATCAAGGATTTCCCTCTCCTCAAGAAAGATCAGTACAAACACAACACTGATAGAGACCCGGTTCTTGATAAATGACTCAAGAAAAAAGATGTCACTGGCAATGTTGTGAAACAAGTTCTTAGTGCATGGAGAGACTCTTCCAGCGAATCAGAAGAAGATGATGATCAAGGTGATAGCTCCATGATGGCAGTGGAAAGTGAAGCAGCTGAGTATAACTCAATCTTTGCCCTGATGGCAAAATATGAAGATGATGAAGATGACGATGAGGTAAACTTTCTAGATGTTCAAAGAAATATGAAGTCTTATTCTCCAAAAAACTTATGTTATTTTAGTTGATGCTTATCATAGTCTTATAAATGATAAATATACATTAACTATGAAACTAGGAGAAGCAGAACAGTCGAGAGATGAACTAGTAGTTGTTGTGGTAGACATAAAGGAAACCACTGAGAGTGTGAAGAAAGAAAAAGATGCCTTATTAAAAACTGCAAACGTAGAATATGAGAGAGATGGTCTAGTGGTTGTTGTGGTTTATCTAAAAGAGACCACTGAGTGTGTTAAAAAGGAGAAAAAAGTTTTAACTGATAGAGTTACTAAAATTGAGCATGAGAGAGATGATATATTAGTAGTGGTTGTAGACCTAAAGGAAACAATTAAGGAACTAAAAAGGAGAGTAGTCCCGAGAACACAAAAGGAAGGAAATTGCTAGTGAGGAACACCTTAAGCTTGAAAATGAGTTAAAATTAATGAAATCTAGTCTGTGTGCTGAGCTTGAGAAAAAATAGACAACTTCAGGAAGATCTAGGTAAATTGAAGAGTGACCTAGAAAAATCTCTTAAGTGTACCTAGTCCTCTGATGCAATCTTTGCTAAGTATACAAACAGTGGAGAAAACAGGCAAGGAATTGGGTTTCAAAGGGAAAAGATTCCCTACTTGCTCTGCACTTACTGTGGTAATACTGGGCACTTTAAGGAAAATTGTAATGCCAGATTTTAGTCTCAACAGAAAGATAAAGTTTTTGCTGAAAAGGCAACTACTATTAGAGAACCGGTCCTTCATATAAAAAACATGTGATGCTCCTGCTTGGACCAAAAGATCCCTCATTCACCCCTTTCCTCATTACAAGGGACCCAAACTTTTTTGGGTTCCTAAGTCTAACTCTTGATTTTCTTGTGCAGGGAATAGTGCAAAGGAGAAACCAACAATGGTACATGGATAGCGGCTACTCAAAGCACATTACTGGAAGTACAAATGATTTCTTTTCACTAAAGACCCTATAGGGAAAGAGTGTATCCTTTGGAAATGACAAGAAGGGATACATTTTGGGAGTTGGAAGGATTGGGAAATCCCTCTCTCACTCATTTGAAAATATGTACTATGTGAACGGGTTGAAGTACAACTTGCTAAGTGTTTCAAAAATCTAATACAAGGGAAACAAAGTGGAATTTGTATACAAAATATGCACAATCGCTAATCTTGTGACTTGTGAAGTGGTGTTAGTGGCCAAAAGATACCAGAATATCTATGTTACTGACTTTAAGTCATTGGAAAATGGGGATATCAACTATCTAAGTGCTATTGATGATGATACTAAAATATGGCACAGAAGGCTGGGTCATGTAAGTTTTACGTAGCTGAACAAATTGGTCGAGAAGGACCTAGTTCGTGGTCTTCCCAAGTCAAGTTTCAAGGATCACAAGGTTTGTGATACGTGTGTAAAGGGAAGACAAGTCAGATTCTCTTTCAATCCCAAAAAGGAAATTAGTACCTCAAGGCCACTTAATCTCCTCTATATGGATATTTGTGGGCCTTTGAGGGTGCCTAGTAGAGGAGGAAAAAAGTACATCTTCGTTATAGTGGACGACTACTCTAGATTCACCTGGACATTGGTCCTCAGAACGAAGGATGAACCTTTAAAGTTTTTGTGGCATTTGTGAATAAGATCCAGGTGAAGATGAGCCATAATGTAGTATGTATCAGTTTTGACCATGGGACAAAATTTGATAATGCCAAATTTGACGAATTTTGTGTTGAAAATGGCATCACTCATAATTTTTTAGCTCTAAGAATACCTCAACAAAATGGTGTTGTAGAGAGGAAGAATAGGACTCTTTAAGACATGGCAAGAACAATATTGATAGATAGTGGCATTGCAAAAAGTTTCTGGGCAGAAACTGTTAACACTGTATGCTATATGGTGAACATGTGCATGATTAGGTCCCTTCTAAACAAAACTCTGTATGAACTTCTGAATGGAAGAAAGCCCAAGCAGACAAAATTATGGACTTTTGAATGTAAATGTTTCATTCTTAACAATGGCAAGGAAACACTTGGAAAATTCTATGCCAAAAGTGATGAAAGAATCTTTCTAGGCTTTTCATCACAAAGGAAAGCCTACAAAGTATACAACAAAAGAAATCAATGTGTTGAGGAAAGCATACATGTGATCTTTGATGAATATCACCACTTATGTGGAAAGGATTTATAAGACAAGAGTGATCAAGACAGAGAACAGCCAACTGTCCCTAGTGAAGTTATTGGCATGACAAAATGGAAAGGCTGATATGATGAGCCATCTCAAAGATTTAAATGAAAATGGTACAACCATATCTCCAACTGATGGAGAGGAACCCAGTCCCTCAATCACACCAACTGAAGCCAAAAATAGAGTTGTCAATGCTGTCCAAGGCACCCCACATGCTGAGATGAGAAAAAATCAAGGTTCACAATCAGAAATACCCGGACCTTCTTATAATAAGGTTCATATGTTTAACTGAAAGCACAAAACTTCACACCTCTTTGAAAACGTAATCACTCATCTTGATTTAGGCATTCAAACTAGATAAAAGACAAGAAGCTTACTTGCCTTCTCAGCTTATTTGAGCCCAAAAATATCAAGGAAGCATTGCAAGATGCATACTAGATTACAGCTACGCAAGAAAAGCTTCATCAATTTGAGAGAAACAACGTGTGACACCTAGTTCCACGACCTGTTGACCGAACTGTTATAGGAACCAAGTGGGTATTCAAAAACAAACTTGATGAGTTTGGAAACACAATAAGGAACAAGGCAAGGCTAGTAGTTCAAGGCTACAATCAAGAATAAGGGATTGGCTGTGATAAAACTTTTGCTCCAGTTGCTCGAATGAAGGCTATCAGAATTCTCATTGCCTTTGCATCCTATATGGAATTCAAATTGTTCCAAATGGATGTCAAGAGTGCATTTCTGAATGATTGTCTAAATGAAAAGGTCGTCGTCAAGCAACCACCTGGATTTGAGAATCATGAGCATCCTGAGCATGTCTTTAAAGTAGACAAGGCCCTTTATGGACTAAAGCAGGCTCCCCGTGCTTGGTATGAAAGGTTGTCAAAATTTCTTCTAGAAAATGGTTTTACAAGAGGAATAATTGAAAACACCCATTTTCTGAATAAATGAGGAAGGAACTTACTCATTGTGCAAGTCTATATTGATGACATCATTTTTGGAGCAACAACCAATTCTTTGTGAGAGGAATTTAAAATACTTGCCACGACCCAAAATCCACTAAAGGTCGTGGTAGCGCCGGACACCTCTCTCAGGCCAGCCAACAAACTCATCGATTAATTCCTCTTTTAATACTTTTGAAAATCTTAGGTTTTTCCTTCCAATTTTCATAAATGTAAGATCACTTCAAGGATTCAAATTTAAAATAATAGTAATTAGTACAAATATTTACTGAAACCATCCCAGAAATCCGGTGTCACAAGTGCATGAGCAGCTATAGATAAGAGAAATAAAATGCAACATCTGCCCGAAATACAGTGGACGAAAAGTAAATACAGTACACTGGAAGGGACTACCCTAGCTGTGGTCGCCTCAAATGATGCATCTCACCTAGTCCCAGCGTCATCCATGCTGCTATGCCCAATAGACTGCTAGAGGTGTATATATACCTGTGCAACAAAAATGCACAGAAGTGTAGTATGAGTAC
>MU782340.1:3364-55746 GCA_026770625.1 Nicotiana glauca | reverse complement strand
TTAAGTTTGTTGGTATCCTGCATTTTGTATTGCCACTGTTGCAGGAAGGTTTATTCCGTTTTATCCTGGGAGGATTTAATCCATTACCTTAGCAATGTATGAGGGAGTTAAAATTCCTTAAGGACGCACAAGCAAATTGTGGACTCGGAATATTTCTTAATCTTTACTGCTTTTCGAGTTTCTTTTATTCTTCTAATAGTTTTTCTGATTTTTTATTTTAACACTTTAGAATTCACAAAATCTTGAAAAGAAATTACTTAGCACAATAAATGTTATAGCAGGGAGAATAAGGATTCTAAAAGGTACAAGATACTGTTTCGCAGAGATCAGAGAATTCAGGAGAGTTTTGCATCTATACAATTAATTTTAGTGTACTTATATATTTAAGTATTACTTCACAAGTTATGGCTGAAGTTCAACATAAATGCAAGTTCAAATTTATTCCTAGACTGAAATCATTGAACGGTGGATGAGCACTCATAACTCCTTTTCCTGTCCAGTCTGCCCACATAAAATAAAAGAATAGAAGAAAACTTATTAATAATAAAATTTGGAATTAAAGAGTGTGATTTTATAATGGCCAAATACATGTTCAGCTCATTCAACTTGACACAATTTTTCATTTTGGCATTCTATCTCTACTTTGTTCCATTTTGGTCCTTCAACTCTATTTTATATGTTTTATTTTGGACATCCAACTCTATTTCTTATGTTCCACTTTAACATAAAAGTTGAAACCAATGCAAAAAATATAGCGCGTGTGTATACACAAATTTGAGGTATAATATATCCAATTAAATATTATCACCTGGTTTTTTCATCCATGTCAAACGGGTCAATACTAAAATACCTGAACCCGGCCGTATTTTTTCATTCGACGTAGCCTCATCTTCATTCTCTAAATTCCAAAGCTTTCATTTTCCGATTTCATACCTGGCCTGTTTAGATGAAATAAACTCACAAAAAATATGGTCCGGTTTAGGTATATTAGTATTTACCCATTTGATATGGATGAAAAGACCAGGTGACAACATTTAATTTACACCTCAGACTTGTGTACACACACGCACTATATTTTTGTGCACTTGTTTCCGTTTTTGTGTTAAAGTGGAACATAAGAAATAGAGTTGGAGGGCCAAAATGGAACAAGGTAGAGATAGAATAACACAATGAAAAATGATGCTAAGTTGAATGTGTTTCATATGTATTTGGTCTTTTATAATGTATGTGCATGCATGCATGCATACATACATACATACTTATATATTTTCTTTAAAAAAAATTTGCACATATATAGGTAATTCAAGTCGAAAATAATACTTTCAGTTGGACTACCGGAATCCGCCCTAGATTACTCTGATAGTGGGTGTTTGTTAGCATCCTTAGTTACAATAATGTTCAACAACCCTATTTAATTTCATACAAGAAATTTTGTGGGTTGCCTTCGATTAGCTAATTTATTTTTACACTCAACCTGTTTTAAAATATTTCATTTTTCATTTTTGGTTCCCTCAGTCAAAGTCAGGTGCTTGGTAGGGGAGTTTCATGATTAGAAGTCAATGTATATAAGAAAATTTTGTTACATTCTGGAAGCTAAATATAAAATTCAAAATCATTTGAAGACTAAAATCACTTCACAAAGACTTACATTTTCTATATTTCTTGATAATGATATCTTACACCCAAAAAAAAAAAAAGAACACTTGTTTCTCTTCTGTTGACATTCAAAATAAATTATAATTGTTCTAAAAAAACTAAAAAGAAAAACTTGAGCTTGTCAATGTTCTATGGTTTCTTGTCATGTTTACGTAAGAGAAAAACAATATGGAAGCTGTCAAATGCTAGGACGACATAATATTGGTCGTCTTCGTTGGTCGTATGCAATTTTTGGTGTACTCTAATTATTAATCAATTTGTGGAGAATTTTTTTAATGATAAAAACAAAGCATGCCAAAGCTGATGTAGTGCTTTTTGAAATGATCTTAGCTTTATCCAATTGGGGTGGCAATATTATGACTTGTGGAGGAAGATATCATAATTTTCATGCCTATAAATTGACATTTATATTTCAAAATTTAAGCTATCATTTTGTCAAATTATTTGTCGATTGTAAAAAATAGCAAGCTTGCCGCCTTGAATAATATCACAACCAATCATTTGAAGTATAGTGGACAATTTTGTTGATACTCTCGTTGTCCTAAAAGTACTTGTTCGACATTTTCTTTTTTTTTTTAGTTTATTTCAAAAGTTTGTCCATTTCCCTGGATTGAAAAACTTAGATATGCTTATTAACATGCCGCCAAAGGCTCAAAAATTATGCTTCTACTTTCTCTGAATTCAATTCTATTTAATTTTCTAAGTTTTCTATATGAGATCGAGTATTGGCTTGTTGCATTTCACTGATATAGATATAGATATTACATAATTCTTCCATCAATATTTCTTTAGTCTATATTCTATTTTCAACAAAAAATAGTTAAAATGATTTAGTTGTTTTGTAGGACATGTTAAATAGTAGTTATTTTTCAACACATTTTAACTTTATCTTAGTAATCTTATTAAATCGTATGCCGATAGCCAATAAATTGTACGGAGAGAGTCACTTATGATGTATCTCAAGTTTTTGGGCCATATATGAGCTATTTTATATTTACTAAGAACTAGAGGAATATTAGTACGAATTTTTATTTTATTGGTAACAGTACGATTTTCACCTTATAATTTCCATATTTTTACTCCCCTATATATAATAAAATATATTCAAAAAAATTACTAAGAGTAACTCAGAAAGTAAAATGGAAGCTTGTCTCAAAATTTCACAAATTTTATTCTGTTTTTTTAATTAAAAAATAGTTTAATTTGTTGGTCAAACGAATATCTCTCTTGGTGTAAGAATATTTAGTAGTATAAGAAATTAAACTTTGCCTCCCCAATACAATAATGGTAAGAGCTTTTTTTTTTTTTAGAATATAAGTCCTAGAGACATAATTGTCTTTCAGTGGCCAAAAGCTAGACATGTTTTTGAGTGAAAGTCTCAATGCTTGAAGAGTTGAGAGCTAATATCCCCCGGGGGGGGGGGGGGGTTGTTGGTTAGGGAGATTTAAGATCTAATAAAATCAAGTGTTACCTACGGTTCAGTCTAATCCGGCGGCATTCAGTCTATTTGTCTAAGCTTTGGGAAGCTAAAAGTGCTTGTTTTGAGAGAGTTCAAGTATTTGGCCAAGCTTCTAGGAAGCCAAGAATATTTTTTATAAGGCCAAATGCATATACGGGGCGTTAAATTATCATATTTTTTTCATTTAAACATTTTAACTAAGACTTATTTTTAGTGGACACAACATGATTAGAAGTGCATCTATTAAACACCTTTTTCATTCCTTGCCTTCACCTTTCTTATCTCAGCAGTAGCACTGTTTTGGGCGTTGATCAACTGGAAAATAATAGAAGTACTACCGACTCCTCCAACCTTTTCAATGGATTCACATTCCTCTAGGGTGGTATTGGAGAAGGTTTGCTTACTGGTACCCACCTTAGCTTGTCCCAAAGGGACTTTGAAGAACTCAAATACCTTAGTAAGAGCGAACACATAAGGCAACCCATGATTCCCATCCTTGAACTCTGCCACCTTCTGCATGTGTTATATCATGATGCCAGGTAGGTTGATAGTTTTGTAAATATCCAGTGCTTCCATGAGATCCAGGTCTGCGCGAGATGCAATGGATCTTCTCTCTGCACGAGGGAGCAAGCCTTGTTCACCATTTCAAACAACAATTGGTACACTGGAAGGACAAGGACGACCTTCTTTCGTACATGTTCCCCTTGTTGAACTGATATATCCTTCAAGATAGAATTTCTAAAGTTCGAAGAATAGGTTCCCTGAACAGAAGACATACCCTCAGTGGGCACTCCCAAAATACTTCCTAGCACAGCAGAGTCCATCACAAAATCAACACCATTCACCATCATACAAATGTGATCGTTCTCAACTTTAAAGAAGTCGGCATAAAAGCTACGCATTTCTTCCTCGTACACTTTGGGACTTTACTTGTGAAGAGGTGTGTCCACTGTTGAAATTCACATATCTCCACCAATTTACGCATGCCAGCCATATCCAAAATATTAGGGGCAAATGTACGACCCCACAACACTTTATGATTTTTCAATTTTACCTTCCCAACATCTTGGGCATCATCAACCTAGGCCCTTTTTGACGAACCAGGTTCCTCACTGGCATTACCCTTCCTTTTCACTAATTTTTTAGCCTTATTTCCTTTTTCAACAGATTTCCCAGACACCTTTTCAACAGATTCTCCAATCACTTGTTCACCAGAATCTTCAACTAGATTTTGCACCTTTGACATTGCTCACACCTATCTTACTCACAGATGACTCTTTCTTTGATACAGGAACACAAAGTTTCTTTGAGGACTTACTAACCAAATAATCAGGTTCCTTTTCCTCCTCCTCATCAACCTCAACAACTAGTGCAGGAGCTACTGCCTTTCCCCTATTTCACCAATCTCCTTGTCTTCTTTTATGCTTTATTTTTTCTTTAGAACATACTCAAGTTCCTCCTTCTTTTGCAAACTAGTGATGGGCCTCTTAGAAACTGACCCTTGGGGAGGTGCCTTTCTACTCCTAGCACTAATAAAGCTTTCCAGATCCACATTATCATAATCTTCTTCTTCTCCATCCTCTTTCTCCTCTTCAGACGGCATCGCATCTCAGGAACAACTATGGACAACACTTCAGCGTAGAAGTGAGGAGAGAAAGCAGGATCAATACTGACCTGGGGTGACTAAAAGGAACTAGGAGCTGGCTCCTCTTGGGTGGAAGGATTATGTTCCCCAGCAGTACTATCCGGTGTTGATGATTCAACAAACACCATCTCCCTACGCTCCACTAGTGCATTTTCTTCCCCCTAAGAGTCAAACATACCTTCTCCACCCCCAATAACCTTTCCCCCAGCAGCTATTGAAATATATTCCATGGCCTCTTATTCATGGTAAACATAGAAGAAGGAGGAGTATTACCTGTAGAATCAAAACTAGGGGTTGTCACTGTAGATTCAACATGGATTGCACCAACATCTTGTTCCTCGGCAGAATTTTCTTCCCCATGTAGACTAGAAACTTCTAGATTTTCTTCTCTCTCTATAGTATCATGTTCGACCATTGCTTCAGGCGAGGCAGATGGAGAGGTCACAGCCACAAACTTTTTGGGAGTCAAAGTTTTGCGACTCCGATGAGATCCAGTACTCGACTGGGTCGGAGAGAAGGGTGGTTGTGACTCTGATTTAGGCTTTGGACTGGTCGGAGTAAGGAATGTTAGCTCTAACACTGGTGCTTCAATGGGTGAAGACATAGTGGGATGATGACTGGAGCACTTTGGGCTTCTTGATTTTCAGTCATGATGGAGTTTAGTAAGTTGAAGAAGAAGATGTTTAGTTTGAAGAAGGAAAAGGAGGGATTTTGGATTTTTGATATGGATATTTGTGAGAGTGACTGTGCGAGGAATTTTTTAATAGGGGTGAGTAAACGGTTAGGAATAGGTGGCAATTTGGTTAGTCGAGTTGCTTCATAAAGGGTTGAGACGATTAGGGTCAAAAAGCAAGAAAGAAAAAGAAACTGACAATTTGATGATGTGGCATCGTTTCAGTCATTTAAAAATTATGCATGAGAGTACATAGGAACTACTAACGTATGTCGATGGAACCAGGTTCCCTGACAGTTTTTGTAAATGAAAGCCTCATCCTTAGACCAACGTGCAATGTATTAGTTGCTTCTTTGCTCTGTAATCGTCATGCGTATCTACCTGTAATGGTGTAGAGATGAGTTAGACGTTGCCAGAAAACACTTTTTATCTATTTTACCCGTAAATTTCTTTCGTAGCCAATCATAGAGGGACCAAGTCCTCAGCTTGATTTTACCAACCCTAGTGCCAGCCAATTTATTTCAAAATACTCTCTGCTCAGTGCTTTGGAGAAGATATCAGCAGTTTGATCTTCTGTGCTGCAGAACTTCATGCATATGTGCCCTTTCTCAATATTGTCTCTAAGGAAGTGATGTCGCACATCAATATGCTTTGTTATCTTTTGTTGAACTGGATTTTTTTCCATGTTGAGAGCACTAGTGTTATCACAAAGTAAGGGCACACAATCAGAGAACACACCAAAATCTTCTAGTTGTTGCTTGATCCATAGCAATTGATCACAGTAAGAGGTGGCTACCACATACTCAGTTTCAACGATTGATAGAGCCATTGAGTTTTGTTTTCTTGTGCCCCATGATATTAGACACGACCCCAGAAAGTGTGCTATGCCAGAATTGTTTTTCTTGTCCACCAAATAACCAACATAGTCACCATCAGCATATCCTATTAAGTCAAAATTATCTCCTGAGGGATAGTAGAGAACCAGGTCCTATGTTCCCTTGAGATATCTCAGAATTCTCTTTGCAACCTTCAAATGAGACTCCTTTAGATTGGACTGAAACCTGACACAAAGTCCCACGCTGAAGATAATGTCTAGTCTGCTTTATATGAGATACAGAAGTGTCCCAGTAATGCCTCTATACATGGTCTCATTTATAGGAGAATCAGGTTCATCCATTTCTAGACGAGTGGTTGTGGCAAGGGGAGTATCAATGAATTTTTATCCTTCCATGTCAAATCTCTTCAGCAGCTCCTTGATGTACTTTTGCTGACTTATCATTATCCCCTTGGGAGTTTGCTTCACTTGTAAACCCTAGAAAAAATTTAACTCCCCTATCATGCTCATTTCAAACTCACTCCCCATGAGTATTGTAACGACCCGACCGGTCGTTTTGAGTACTAACGCTCTGTTCAGCAGTCGGAGGCCATGAACAGCGTCATTTCAGGTATTATAACTTATACGCATGGTCGGAATTGAATTTCGAGAAGTCCAGAGTTGATTTGGGGAGAGAATTCTCATTTCGGAAGCTTAAAGTTGAAAGAATGAACTAGGATTTGAATTTTGAGTAACGACCTCAGAATCGGGATCTGAAGGTTCCGACAGGTTCGTATGATGATTTCGGACTTGGGTGTATGCCCGGTGCGGGTTTTGGATAACCCGGGAGCGTTTTGGCGTCTATTGTGGAAATTAGCATATTAGAAGAAATTTCATGAGTTTGGCTTGGAGTGCATTTCAGTGCTATCAATGTCCGTTTGGGATTCCGAGACTGTGAATAGCTTCGTATAGTGATTCTAGAGTTGGGGGCATGAAGCTCCTTGAAATCCCTCTTCATAATCGGCCACAATTCTCCAAGTTCGAAGTAAGAAATGAGAAACCCTTAAAAATTCGCGATGAAGACCAATTAAGGAAGCGAATATCAAATTTTAAATTATAACGACAGACAATTTTTGTTATCGTTAAAATCGTAACTGCCTAAAATTAATAGACGGTACCATTTAGTAGTATAAATGAAAATTGAATTTCATAAATGAATATAGTACATTTTATGTGGACTTAAAAACTTAGACATTTTTTGTTTGTTTATATTATTTGTGGGCCGTTGGGAAACAAAAGAAATTGTACGACAGCACGAGAAGAAAATACAAAAAGAAAACAACATGAATAGTGGGAAGATACAGTCCTATAATTATGGCTAATATAAATGAACCCTTAATTATATCTCTAATTTAAATTATGGTATATATATGGTAATTTGGTATGCTTAAATGTAATAAACACAAACCTTAAACATTGAGGGTAATAAGGTTTCATATATGGTATAGGTAAGTAAATATCCCTTTATAAAAGTATAATTTTTTTCCTAAAAGTTTCATACATTTATGTTGATCATCCGTAACTTGTGAGGTAATCGTAAATATAAGTACTTTAATATTAACGGTGTAGACGGAATATCTCCTGAATTCTCCTTGCTATGACATTTATTATACGGAAAGCATTTTCTTTCAAGGAAAAAGTATTAATATGGTTTGGAAATTTTTTTTTCAATAATAAACATGAACTTTAATCTATATAGTATGCATTCCCGATTATTGATCAATATAATAGATCGTTAGAAGCGCTAACATCTATCACTAATTGAGAAAATAAGCAGTTGGGTGTACAAACCGAACCGAAAAACCGCACTAAACCGAAAAGTCAAACCAAACCGATTAAAAAATCCGACTCGGTTTGGTTTGATTTGGTAGAACAACCCCACATATAAATATATAACTTTTATATATATTATTTAAGATTTTATATAAAAAAAATTTTAAAAAATATCTAGAAATATTTGGAATTCTCTTGCGGGATATAAATTTTAATAGAATATGAAGTGCTCCATATTTATTGACCTTAAATAATGGGTTGTATGATCAGTTTCTTATCAAGTGTTACTAGCTAAAATACGTATCTCTTGTTCTTACATATTCATATCATATGTTAAGATGTATTAAATTCTTATATCTTTTTCGAATGTGAAGTGATTATTAATATTTAGGTATCATATTGATTTTTATGTTTAATTACTAAATTTGGATAACATGAAAGTATATATCAACGAAAAATTATTGTCAGACAACTAAAAAACTAATTATTATGTGTTAACTAATGGAATTCTCGCATAAGAATATTTTAATTGATAATATATTTGTCAACTTTTTATATTTTTACTAAATAGATGTATACGTATCAAATATTTAATAAAGTAAGATTGAAATAATATGTAAGTAACAAAAAACCCGACAAAACCGAACCAATCCAAACTGATATAGTTGGTTTGATTTGGTTTTGATAAAAACCGAACCAACCTGGTCCATATACACCCCTAGTTCAGATCATGTTTATCTTCATTGGGTTTTCAAATTTAAATGATCAAATCAGATAGTCATTTGATTTTTCTGATATACTATAGTATTAATTTTGAGTAAACAAAGCGAAGCTGATGTGATTTTAACATCTTTGTGAAATGCCTTTTAACACGTCCTTTATTTCAGCAGTAATGTTGCACCTGTGTCCTGTTTGACACTGTAAAATAAAATGCTGAATAAATCCTACAACTAAATATATTACTCTCTGTTCCAGTTTATGTGAACCTATTTCCTTTTTGGTCAGTTCCAAACAGAATGAATCTTTTTTAAATTTGGTAATAATTTAGCTTAAACTTACAACTCTACAAGCTTTTATAATCACACAAATACTCTGGCCCCATTTGGACTTGTTTAGGACCACAAATTTCAAAAGTCTTCATTATTTTTTAAATTCAGTACCCAGTTAAACAGGTTCACAAAAGGAGTAGTAATTTAATCCTATAGTAGATCATGTCCCAAAAGAAATAATCATCACAAATTATATCTTTGCAAGAAAATGGCGCACATATATAGCTTATAACCAAAACCTATATGATAGTTTGGACCAATTAACAATATGGAAAAAAATACTAATGCAAATATAACTCTTTTCCCACAACTTCTCCAAAAAATTATATCAAGCAATACAAAAAGTCTTTTTCCTTATCATCTAAATTCCTAGTCAAACTACAGTTTCTCAAACTTCATCCTTAGTTCAAAGCTCAACATTAACAGTAGAGTATAATTAATTAAAGAAAATAAAAAAGAATCATTAGTGGCAAATCACAACCAAGAATCACCTATGTCAAAATCCGAATTATGTACAAAACTAACTATGGGTCACTAAACTTGAAAACTCATGAAGCAGCCTGAGGAGCATGAACTTGTGCATGTGGAAATGGGAAGAGATTGGGCTTTGCCAAAGAAAGCGTCGTGTTCGTGGCGGCAGCATCGGCCGTGGCCGTGGCAGCGGCTGTAGGGACGGCCGCGGCGGTGGTGGTGGCGACACGCTCACAAGACGGACACATAGTGAGTGTGGTGGCAGGAAGTTGCATGTACGAAGGTTGGGAAAATTTCAAAGCTCTTAATTCTTGAAGCTCTTTTTGCAGCCTCCTATTCTCTTCTGTCAGTGTCTCACAACATCTTTTTAAATATTCACAATCTAGTTCTGTCTGCTTCAATTTCGTCCTGCCATTATTGAATTTATAAATGCACCAATTAATAATACAATAATTACTAGTAGTAAATTTTACTTCTAATATTAACAAGAAAATTTTACTTTTTTTTTTTCTTTTTTATTGGAGAGTATGAAACTAAATACTTACCTTGCTCTTCTGTTTTGGAACCAGACTTCTACTTGTCTAGGCCGAAGTTTTAATTGCTTTGCCAGAGCAAGCTTCTGTTTCTGCAAATTGTTAAAATTGTCTTCAAATTAATGAGAACAATATCAGTACTGTACGTATAATTTCATAAATTATGAAAAAGAAATACATAAGTAATAAAAAAAGGAAATAAATACTCGGTAATAATAATACTCCCTTATTTCCATATTCAAAGACTACATAAATATACTATAAGTGATAATAATCAATAATTTAAATAATTTTAACAAATATTAAGAAAATTGGGTAAAAAGAATACCTTTTGATTCTCCACATAGTAATAGACTAATAGTGCCATATAAATTTAAATAGTGGAGAGAGTAACAACATCAATGATCAAACATCAATCTTTTGCTAATGTAATTTGTTACTTCATCTAGTCTAATTTATAATATATATTTTTAGTCTGTTTCAAAAAGATATCAAATTTTAAAATCTAAAATTCTCATTTTATCCAAGTTTCTATAGGCACAAAATATAAAATATTTAATATAATAAATTTCAAAAGCCATCCATATCTCCCACAAATATTATTTAAAATTTCAAAAGCCATATACTCACACAAATATTATTTAACGGAGAGTAACTTTTTACCAAATATTTTATTGATATATTCTTCTAAGACGAAACAAATGTCTTGATCAACTTGGTTGTTAAGGGTTTAGCTAAAAAAAGATTTCTTTCCTTTTTGACCAAAAAGCAAAAGCCAACAAAAGATTTGATTGACTTACAGGGTTGAGAGTGTTATGTTCTTTGAAACTTTCTTCAAGAAAAGCAGATTGTTCTTTAGTAAGTCTCAGTTTTTTTCTAGCCAAACCATTATTTTCATCTTCATCACTAACTCCTCTTTCAAAATGATCTCTCTTTCCTATTAATGATCTGCTTATTCCATTTCTGTATATTGATTTAAATTCCATCTGAAAACTTGATACTGCGCTGTTGCTGTTCGGAGATGAGAGGTCTGCTCCTTCTTTAGCCTCCTCTGCCAGTATTATTGGCCGCCGGTTCATGTCCAATACCTTTCCTGCCGGTCCATTTGTTAAACCCGGTTCAGCTCCTACTAAAACAAACCAGCAACAAAATACTTTTTATCAGATATGCACAAATCTTTACACAAGCAACACACAATATATAGAAAAAAATTACCCTTCGGAATTTTTTTGTTGTAATCTATTTTGGTTTTATCTTTTTGTGTATGTATCAGAGATTCACTAGCCTAACTAATAAAAATTTACATTAGGTATTCATTATTGGTATATCGCTAGTTAAAGAAAATATTACTAGTATTTTTTTCAGATAATGATCGTCATAAATTATATAACTCCCTATATATTTTTCCCTTTCTGGCTTCCCCACAAACCTAAAAACTAAAAAAAGAGAAACAAATCACAAGACAATAGAGTGGAGCATAGTGGGCACAAGGGGTTAGGCGGAAACTCCTTCGTCGAAAATTAAATTATATATAAGGTTAATTTTTTTTCCATGTATATACATAAGGTGTTGAATATTCGCTTAACTTTTTTGCGTATTTACTTTTTCTATTTTTTGAATCCCCTTGGTGTAAAACCTACTATCGCTACTGGTGAAGGAGAAGAAGAGTGTGGTGTGTGAAAAGGACTTACTACTTTGAGAGAGCCAAGGGAAAGGAATCTGTGAAGGCATTTGGTTGAGGGGAACTGCAGAAAGAGGCAGAAGATCAAGATGCAATATTTTTCTTCCTCCATTATTTTCATCTTCATGAGTATTATTGCTCTTTCCTAAACCCATGCAGAATCTTAGATCATGTGATGAAGAATTATTAGTAGATTTTTCAATAAAGGAAAATGGTTTTTGGGTATCCCCTCCTAAGCTCAAAGCTAACTCCATTAGAGAGAGAGAGGGGAAGAAGTATTAAGAGAATAGGAAAATGTGGAATTTGGTTGAGTTGAAGAATGGAAGAAAAAGGAGACAATTTAAAAGATGGCTTTGTCCAATAAACTTTTAATACTACTACTAGTAGGACGCTAAGGCTTTTCTTTTTGGTTTTTGTATTTGGGCAAAAAGTAAAATTGACCGACAAAATACTCATTGAAGAGCGCACGTGAATCCATATAAGTATAACATACTATGACACGCACAGCGTGAGAAAGGGAAAGATACTGTATCAAAACAATATACACTGCTGCTGCACTACTAATATATATAGGAATTAATTAGGATATTCTTTTGTTCATGGTCATATTTGTGTGCCTTGTAAACGATAATTTTGTTCAAGGGGTGGGGTCCTTTTTTATTATTTTAAAAGTAAAATGATGATAGTACTGCCTAGGAGTATGTAATTCGTAATGATAATATTAGAGTCGCTGAATTACAGTATTTTTGTTGTCACATAAGACTTCTATAATATATATATATATATATATATATATATATATATATATATATATATATATTATGTGACAACAAAGTGCCACCTATACTTAAAGGTAAGTTTTATAGGGTAGTGGTTAGACCGGTCAAATTGTGTAGGGCAGAGTGTTGGCCAGTTAAGAACTCTCATATCTAGAAGATGAAAGTAGCTGAGATGATGTTGAGGTGGATGTGCGAGCACACTAGGAAATATAACATTAGGAATAAAGATATTCGAGAGAAGGTAGGTGTGGCCTCTGTGGATGACAAGATGCGGGAAGCGAGGCTCAGATGGTTCGGACACGTGCGAGGAGAAGCCTGGATGTGAGGAGGTGTGAGCTGTTGGATTTGGTTGGTACAAGAAGAGGTAGAGGCCGGCGTAAGAAGTATTGGGGTGAGGTGATCAGGCAGGATATGACACGATTGCAGATTTTTGAGGACATGACCCTTGATAGGAAGGTCTGGAGGTCAAGCATTAGGGTTGTAGGATGGAGTGGTAGTCCAGCTTCTCCTTCTCCATTCTGGGAGTGAAGCGAGTTTGAGTAGGTTGGTCCTAGGCGGCTTGTGGTTGATGTAGAGTTCACACTAACCTTACTGTTTTCCATAGCTCTGGATCTTAGTTGCGGGTTGATGTTATTGCATGTCATCTATTTTATGATTTTTAGGATGCTGTCATTATTTCTATCGTTAGGTTGACAATATTGATGAATTGTCTTTTCTTTTCTTTTTTTATTTCCATCTTCCTGAGTCGAGGGTCTATCGGAAACAACCTCTCTGCCTTATCGGGGTAGGGGTAAGGTCTGCGTACACACTACCCGTCCCAGATCCCACTGAGTGGGACTTTACTGGGTTGTTGTTATTGTTGTTTTATATATATATATATATATATATATATATATATATATATATATATATGAGAAGTTTTATTGTGTGCCTCAACTGTTAGTTGTGTGAGGCTCCTTTTTCTCTCACAAATTTGTGGATCCCAATCTTACTCTTCCGAGTCCACAAAACTGTGAGACAAAAAAGATACCTTATACAACTAGTGTTAGTTGTAGACGCAAAATAAAATTTTCCATATATATAGTGAGAGTTCGAATAATCTAAATATTATTTTATTTTAGATAAAATGCAACTAATGCCGCAATTAGGGGTGTCAATGGTTCAGTTCGGCCTGTTATTTCATAAAATTTATACAATAATAATTTTTCGGTTATTCTATTATGCATAACAAAAATTAGACTTTTCGAAACCGTCCCAATCATGTCGATTTCACTTAGGTATCGGTAGGGATCGATTAATTTTTGATATTGTTTTAAACGTCATGTAAAATTCACCATTAAAAGTAGAATGCAATAACATGCATTCTTTTATAGAAGGCGAAATAGCTTTGTGGCCATTTAAACTTGTAGGGTTTTTGAAAGTCGATACATGAACTTTGGATTTTCTCATTTGAACACTCGAATTCATGATTCCCTTAACAAATAAACATATCTGACCCTTTGAGTCTATGCGCGTGTATTAAACACACACACACGTGCCCAACCAGTCAGCAAATGACAAATCCAAAAGTAAGACCCCACCAACTAATGACATGTGTAATTTTTAAATAAAAATTATCACCTATATTTATATTTTAAAAATAAATACAAAAGAAAGAAAAAATCTTAAACCCTTCCAGCTTCCTCTTCCCTGTTCCTTCCCAGCCCCCCCCCCCCCCACACCTGCAACTCATTCGTCTACTTCCATATCAGCACTCCCTTCATAGGTTCTTCGTCCTCTGTTCTCTTTCCAAATTATTCTTATTTTTTTCTAGCTAGATAGATAGCCAGAGAAATTTTCTGATCAGTACTGTCGTAGAATTGGTTCTCTTTAAAGTTGTGATAATTAATTCGTTGTAGTGATCATTTGGCGTGACCTCCTCAGCAGCAGGAATAGATTGTTATTGCTCTTGGGTGATTTGGACCTTTGAAACGCCATCTACGACCAGCTGGAACCCACCGGAGAGTTGCAGGCCGTTGGAAGTGGCGATTCCTACAATGAAATCTCCTGATTTTTGTGGAGAGGTAGTTCTCGGTGTGGAGAACAATCTTTATGGCTTGAAATTGCAAGATTGAATGGCTAAAAATTGAAGAATAGTCAGACCCGATGAATTAAAGTGCCTAATCTCTAAATCTGACCCGATGAATTTATCTATTTTTTTAAAAATTAATTATTTATGTTTTTTTAATTATTCATCATATTCACGTGCTTAATACCGGTGATTAACACGAAATTAGCCACATCAGCTATAACATTGCCACCTAAGCATAGTCAACAATCAAATGTGTTTATTAGTAGATATTTTCTCAAGTAGAGGTGTTCAAATGGGAAAATTCAAAGTTCGTGTATCGGCTTTCAAAAGTCGTACAAGTTTAAGAGGCCAGGAAGTCATTTCGCCTTTATGGAACTTAGCAAAACTCTCTAGGCATTTTTGCGGCTTACAAAGTGATGAATTAAAAAAACATGAAATATGGCTAGAGTATAGATACATCAATTATTCGACAACAATGTAAAAAAAAACCAAGTAAAAGCAAAGAAAATATAAATCACACAAGTTGAAAGATATTAATCAAGCTGGGACTTAAGAATAAACTCTATATTAAATATTAAAAAAGATAAATCTAAATTATATGAAGGGAAACATATTCAATACATTATAGTTTGTTACTCATAATCGCTGGAATACTTTGTATCTTGCTAATTAAGATACTTGAAATAACTTAGTATAAGTATAAGTAGGATAATAGGTTTTAGGAACTAGTTTTTTGAGTTTAATTACTTGTTTGCTTGTAACAATTTTTATAATTCCAAGGCCCAATGAAAAATTTAATCCTTTACTAGTTTTGAGCTTACTAGTTAAATATATATTTCACATGTAAAATTTATTCAATACGGTTCGATATTTTTTCGGTTTATTTCTATAAAATAAAAAATCTACCCTAATTATTGGTTCAGTTATAGATTTATATAAAAACCTATGTTTTTTTAAGAGAAATCTAAAAATTGGTTCGATGCAATACGGTTCGATCGATTTAATCGGTTTCAAATAACCTTTAACCCCCTAGCCGCAATGCATAGATCCGTCCATGGTAAGTCATACAGATTGTTGAAGAGCAATAAAATAGATGTACTTGAGATATTATCATCATAACTCGCGTGATCTTTGAATTTCAAATATGGAAGCACATGTTCGTTAAAAATGTCATGACTCCAATTTGCTCTCCGTGAACTTATCGTGATGGTACCTAGTCCCTACGACTAGCTAAACCTAACAATGCGAAAATAATATAACTTGCGGAAACAATTAATCAAAGTAAGCAAAAACAGAAGGAAAACTGTATAAAAGTGCCACTTGGCATATACAACTCAAACGCGGAAGTCTACAATATCATCCCAAAACCCGAAAATTCACGGGAAACACAGGCTAATAGAAATGTAATACACTGCTCTAACTCCAGAATGTCTAAACAACTGTAAGAAAAGGATAGATTGTCTACTAAAGCTGGAATAAGATAGAGACTCCTGGTCTGCGGACGTGGCAGATATACCTCGAAGTCTCTGCTAGATCTCTCCGCCTCAAGGATAGTGCACCTGGGAGGAGGTACCTAAATCTGCACATGAAAAACATGCGCAGGAAGGGCATGAGTACACCATAGCGGGTATTCAGTAAGTGCCAAGCCTAACCTCGGTTGGGTAGTGACGAGGAAGGTCAGGGCCCTACTGAGATGAAATATAATAATAAACCTTGCAACAACATAAAAATAAACAGAAATAGCTAATAAAATTATGAAGTAATACAAGTTATACGAAGCAACAATAGCACGCAGAGAATAAAGTATCATAAAGTGAAACAACTCAATATCAGTACCAACAACGAAGATCTCCCAGGATACCGTCCTGTAGTCCCTTTCATCAACTGTCTGAGGAGCTCTCGGGATACCGCCCCGTAGTCCACCATATGAGTATATCCGAAGGATCTCCCGGGATACCGTCCCGTAGTCCAACTACCAATGTGCAGGGGGGATCTATCGGGAATCTAACCCACAGTCCCAAAGTAAATGTGCAGGGGGATCTATCGGGAATCGAACCTCCAGTCCCAAAGTAAACAAACAAGGAGGGGGGCTACCGAAATCCTACATCCATAGTTCTAATGTAAATGCGCAACCAAAACCAGAAGATATTCAGAAATGAAGTACAGAAATACAGGCAACAGGTAATACTAGCCTAACATGCTTCACGTAGTACAGTCCAGACAACTTAAGCAAATAGGCAATTTAAATCAACCAAACATGTTTTTCTAATCTAACACAGGTTATAATTGCAAGTAGAATAAAGAAAATTCGAAAGAAAACTCAATCTCAATATCTTAAGTAAAAATCAGATTTTTAACAATTAGCTCAAGTACGCGCTCGTCGCCTCAGGCACAAGGCATTTCAATTAGCAAATATCACATCCTAAGGGGAAAGGTCCCCCACACAAGGTTAGACAAGCCACTTACCTCAACCGGCTCCAAAAATCAACTTGAAATCACTCTTTTGCCATGAGTATTCGACTCCAAATGGCCCAAATCTATTCATTTAAATTATATCTCGTAAATAACATCTCAAGAAACTAATTCTACTATTTAATTTACAAACGCAAATTTAGGTAAAATGACCAAAATACCCTCAGACCAACGCGTTCGAAACCCGAGGTTCGAACCAAAATCCAGTTATCCATTCCCCCATGAACCCAAATATATGATTTGTTTTGAAATCGGACATTAAATTGAGGTCCAAATCCCCAATTTTAGAAAAAAAATCTAGGTTCTACCCCAAATCCCCAATTTCACCCATGAAATCCATTGATGTTAAGTGAAAAACAAATTAAATGATGCAAATGATTGAAAGAATTAAGTAAAAATCGACTTACAAATGATTTGGAAGAAGTTTTGTCCTTGAAAAATTACCTATGGGGTTTGGATCTTGAAAGAATGGTGAAAATGATGGAATTGAAAGAATTAAGTAAAAATCGACTTACAAATGATTTGGAAGAAGTTTTGTCCTTAAAAAATCGCCTATGGGGTTTGGATCTTGAAAGAATGGTGAAAATGATGGAAAATCGACTAAGTATGAAATTGCTGGGTCTCAGTCATCGCAATTGCGAACTGGGGTTCGCAATAGTTCGCAATTGCGAACCCCGAGAAAAGTGGAAAATGCGAAGCTGGATTCACATTTGCGAACCTTTACTAATTTGTTGCGAACCCCGAGAAAAGTGGAAAATGCAAAGCTGGATTCGCATTTGCGAACCTTTACTAATTTGCCATATTTTGCACTTGCGAACATAAAGATCGCATTTGCGATCAGCCAAATTTCGCATTTGCGAGCACAAGGATCGCATTTGCGATCAGTGCCCAGAAATCCCTCGTTCGCATTTGCGAGAAATTGGATCACATTTGCGATCATATGCCCAGGTCCAAGGCTTCGCAATTGCGACTCAAAGCTCGCATTTGCGAGCTCGCAATTGCGAGGCTCATCTTCGCAAATGCGAAGATCACAGAAGAAAACATACCAGATTTTTAGCAAGTTCAACAATGCAATCCGACACCTATCCAAACTCACCCGAGCCCTCGGGGCTCCAAACCAAATATGCACACAACCTCAAAAATACCCTACGGACTTCTCTGTGCAATCAAATCGCCAAAATAACATCATATGCATTGAATCGAGCCTCAAAACTCATGATTTCCTTAAAATTTTCATAAAACACAAATTCCCATTTTACGCCCGAAACACGTCAAACGACGTCCGTTTTCAACCAAACTTTAGAGGAAGCGCTTAAACCATATATAAGACTTGTACTGGGCACCGGAACCAAAATATAGTCCCGATAGGATAGTCTTTTAATCAAATTTCATTTCCAATTTTCTTAATTATTTTCAGAAAATAATTTCGCACAAAAATTCATTTCTCGGGCTTGGGACCTCGGAATTTGATTCCGGGCATATGCCTAAGTCCCATATTTTCCTATGGACGCTCCGGGATCGTCAAATCACAGATCCCGATCCGTTTACCCAAAAAATTGACCGGGGTCAAATTTATTCAACTTAATATCAAAATTGAGCATTTTTCTCACAGAATTCATATCTAAGCCTTCCGTCTACGCTCGGAATGTGCACAAAAATCGAGGCCACCCTAGATAAAGTTTTCAAGGCCTCGAAAATACATAATGGGTAAGAAAACAAGTGATGACCCTTTTGGGTCTTCACATCCTCCACCACTAAAACAACCGTTCGTCCTCAAACAGACAAAAAAAAGAAGTACCTTAGTCGGGAAAAGAGATGAGGATAACGGATCCGCATATCAGACTCGGACTTTCAAGTCGATGCCTCGGGAGGCTGACCTCTCCATTAGACACGAACAGAAGGAAATCTCTTAGACCTCAACTGAAGAACCTGCCGGTCTAGGATAGCTACCGACTCCTCTTCATAGGACAAGTCCTTGTCCAACTGGACAGTGCTGAAATCTAACACGTGGGTTGGATCGTTGTGATACCTCCGAAGCATGGATACATGAAAAACTGGATTCACAGCTGATAAGCTAGGCGGCAATACGAGTGTATAATCCACATCTCCCACTCAATCAAGAATCTCAAACGGACCAATGTACCTAGGGCTAAGCTTTCCCTTCTTCCCGAATATCATCACGCCCTTCATAGGCGATACTCGGAGTAATATCCGCTCACCAACCATAAATGCTACATCTCGAACCTTGCGATCTGCATAACTCTTCTGCCTAGGGTGAGATGAACGAAGCCTATCCTGAATGATCTTGACCTTGTCCAAGGCCTCCTGAACCAAATCTATACCTAACAACTGAGCCTTCCCCGGCTCAAACCACCCAACTGGAGATCGACACCGTCTACCATATAAAGCGAGCCATTTGGATGCTCGATTGGCAGCTATTGTTGTAGGCAAACTCCGCTAATGGCAAGAACTGATCCCAAGACCCTCCAAACTCAGTCACACACACATGGAGCATATCCTCAGGAATCTGAATAGTGCGCTCGGACTGTCCGTCCATCTGGGGGTGAAAGGCTATGCTCAACTCCACCCGAGTACCTAACTCCTATTGCATTGCTCTCCAGAACCGCGATGTAAACTGAGTACCTCTGCCTGAAATAATAGAAACTGTAATACCATGCAGATGGACGATCTCCCGGGTATAAATCACCGCCAATCGCTCCGAAGAATAAGTGGTACATACAAGAATGAAATGAGCGGACTTGGTCAGCCGATCCACAATGACCCAAATGGCTTCAAACTTCTTCAAGGTCTGTGGGAGTCAAGATACGATGTCCATAGTGATGCGCTCCCATTTCCACTCTGGAATCTCTATATGCTGAAGCAACCCACCCGGTCACTGGTGCTAACACTCACCTGGTGGCAGTTAAGGCATCTAGACACATACCCAACTATATCTTTCTTCATTCGCCTCTACCAATAGTGCTGCCTCAAGTCTTGATACATCTTCACGGCACCCGGATGGATGGAATACCGTGAACTATGTGCCTCTGCTAAAATCAACTCTCGAAGCTCATCAACATTGGGCACACAAATCCGACCCTGTATCCTCAATACCTCATCATATCCGATGGTCACAGCTCTGGCATCACCGCACTGGACCTTGTCCTTAAGGACAAGCAAATGAGGGTCATCATACTACCGCTCCCTGATACGATCAAATCGGGCAGACCGGGAAACCACACAAGCTAGAACCCGAATGGGCTCCAAAAGATCCAATCTCACAAACTGGCTGGCTAAGGCCTGGACATCCATCACCATAGGCCTCTCTGAAGCTGGTAAATATGCCAAACTCCCCACACTCTCCGCCCGGTGACTCAAGGCGTCCGCCACCACATTGGCCTTGCCCGGGTGATACAGAATAGTAATATCATAATCCTTTAGTAGCTCCAACCACCTTTTCTGACGCATATTTAGATCCTTTTGCTTGAACAAGTGTTGCATACTCCGATGGTTAGTATAAATCTCACAAGGCACACCGTACAAATAATGACGCCAGATCTTCAAGGCATGAACAATAACAGCTAACTCAAGGTCGTGGACAGGGTGGTTCTTCTCATGTATCTTCAATTGTATGGACGCATAGGCAATCACCCTACCGTCCTGCATCAACACCACTCCAAGACCAACTCTCGAGGCATCACAATAGACAGTATAAGACCCCAAACCGGTAGACAACATCAAAATTGGGGTTGTAGTCAAAGCTGTCTTGAGCTTTAGAAAGCTCTCCTCACACTCCTCTATCCACTAAAATGGGGCACCCTTCTAGGTCAATCTAGTTATAGGGGCCACATTCGATGAAAATCCCTCCAAAAATCGATGGTAGTAGCCCGCCAAGCCAAGAAAATTGTAAATCTCTATAACTGAGGAGAGTCTAGGACAACTCTGCACTGCCTCTACCTTTTTCGGATCCACCCGAATGCCCTCACTCGATACCATATTGCCTAAGAATGCCACGGAACTCAATCAAAACTCGTATTTTTAGAACTTTTCATATTACTTCTTCTCTCTTAGGGTCTGAAGCACGGTCCTCAGGTGCTGCTCATGATCTTCTCAAATCCGGAAATACACCGGAATATCATCAATAAAAATAATAACAAATGAGTCAAGATATGGTCCGAACACACTGTGCATCAAATGCATAATGGCTGCTGGGGCATTGGTCTGCCCAAATGACATAACAAGGAACTCGTAATGGCTATACCGAGTCTTGAAGGCGGTCTTCAGGATATCTGGCTCCCGAATCTTCAATCGATGGTAACCTGAGCGTAAGTTAATCTTATAAAACACATGTGCGCCCTGAAGCTGGTCAAACAGATCCTCAATACGAGGCAAAGGATAACGGTTCTTCACTGTAGCCTTATTCAACTGGCAATAATCGATACACATATGCATAGAACCATCATTTTTCTTCACAAACAAGGCAGGAGCACCCTAACGTGAAACACTAGGGCAAATAAAACCCTTATCAAACAATTCCTGCAACTGATCCTTCAATTCCTTCAACTCAGGAGGAGCCATATGATACGAAGGAATGGAAATGGGCTGAGTGCCCGGCAATAAATCAATGCCAAAATCAATGTCTCTACCGGGCTGCATGCCCGGAAGATCAACCGGAAACACATCGGGATAATCCCGTACCATTGGAACCGAATCAACAGAAGGAGTATTAGCACTAACATCTCTCACATAAGCTAAATACGCGACACACCCCTTCTTAACCATACACTGAGCTTTAATAAAAGAGATAACTCTATTGGGAGTGTGATCTAAGGTACCACTCCACTCAATACGCGGAATACCTGGCATGGCTAGTGTCATGGTCTTGGCATGACAATCAAAAATAGCAAAATAGGGCGACAACCAGTCCATGCCCAAAATAATGTCAAAATCAACCATACCAAGTAATAGTAAATCCGCTCCGGTCTCAAAACCATGAATAGTGACCAAACATGACCGATATATGCGGTCCACAACAAGAAACTCCCCCACAGGAGTAGAAACATAAACGGGGGCACTCAAAGAATCCCGAGGCACACCCAAATACGGAGCAAAGTAAGAAGACATATAAGAATAAGTAGAGCCCGAATCAAACAGAACCGATGCCTCTTTGTGACAAACTGGTATAATACCTGTAATGATGGAGTCGGAGGCAACAACCTCAGTACGAGCAGGAATAGCATAATATCTGGACCGGTCCCTCTCTCGAGGACTCCCCGACCTTCGTCCCTAGCCGGTTGGGCAGGTAGGGTAGCAGCTGGAGCTGTGATCATGGCTTGAGAACTCTGAGGAGCGACAGAGTCGGAGGCAACAACCTCAGTACGAGCAGGAATAGCATAATATCTGGACCGGCCCCTCTCTCGAGGGCGACTTCTATCTCCCCGACCTTCGCCCCTAGCCGGCTGGGTAGGTGGGATAGCAGCTGGAGCTGTGATCATGGCCTGAGAACTCTGAGGAGAACGCTATTGCTGAGTAGTCTATGAAGATGCACCCCTACCAAGTTTGGGGCAGTCCCTAACCATGTGGCATATATCACCACACTCGAAACAAGCTCTGGGAGGACGCAGTGGCTGTGACTGACTAGGGCCAGGTCTGCTGGACTGACCTCTGGAAGCACCCCCCCCCCCAGGAGGCACGCTAGAAACTGGAGGTGCATAGTAAGGCTCTTGAGGTATAGATGGAGCTGGAGCACTGCTGGAAGAGCTGAATGAACAAGGCGACCCAAAAAACCCCTACCATGTCGACCTGCTACTGGGGTAAAGGCACCAGAGTAGTGGCCTGACTCTTGAGACGTCTTGGCCTCTCTCTCCAATCACTCCCTGGCGAGCATACCCTCGATCCTCCTAGCAATGCTCACTGCCTGCTGATAAGGAATGTCCATCTCCAACTCTTGAGCCATGCTACATCTGATCGGTGGGATAAGACCCTCAATGAACCTGCAATCTCTCTCGCGGACTGTAGCAACCAAAGCCGATGCATGTCTGGCCAACCTGGTATAACGGATAGCATACTCTGAAATGGTCATAGCACCCTAGCGCAAATGCTCAAACTCTACACGCCATGTGTCCCTGAGACTCTGGGGGACAAACTCTCTCATAAACATATCCGAGAACTGGGTCCAAGTTAGTGAAGCAGCCTCGACTGGACTGTCTATCGCATAAGTGCACCACCAATCATAGGCAGCTCCCCGAAGTTGAAAAGCAGTGAAAGAAACCGTGCTGGACTCCACTATGCCTATAGTGCAAAGAATACAGTGACACTCCTCTAGAAATCCCAAGGCATTGTTTGATGTTAATCTACTGAATACTGGGGTATCATACTTCTTGAACCTCTCAAGTCTCCGCTAATCGTCCTCTGAAGCAGCTGACCCGTCCTTGGGCTGAACTGGCACTGCAGGCGGTGCGGGAATAATCTCGGGAACCTACTCAACCTGCACTCGCTGCTCAGGAGTGCGGGCGACGGGAGTTCGTGCTCCTCCTCCGGCCTGGGATATGGCTGCATCAAGGGGAAGCAACCCTGCCTAAGCCAAGGTGGTATATATACTCATGAACTGAGCCAAAGTCTCCTGAAGAGCTGGAGTAGTAGTGGCAGTAGTATGTGTGCCAGGTGCCTAGGCTCCGGCTGGATCTGCTGGTGGTGCCTTGGCGGCAGCTCGCGCAAGTGATCTGGCTGCACCACGTGCACGTCCTCAACCTCTACCTCGGCCCCGACCTTTGATGAATGTAGTAGGGGGCGCGGGTGCCTGATCATCTCGGGTAGCACGTTTCCTCACCATCTATGAGGGAGTAGAAAACAAAAGTTTAGAGTTGATGTCAAAATACTGCACGACAAGGAAATCAAATGAAATGAAGATTTTTTTCCTAAACAGTTACATAGCGCCTCGTAGGTAAATACAGACGTCTCCGTACCAATCAGCGAGACTCTAATAAACCGGCCAGTTTTCTGTGACTCCTATGAAACTAGAGCTCTGATACCAACTTGTCACGACCCCAGTTCGCCCTCTATTAACATGTCATAATGGCACCTAGTTCCTACGACTAGGTAAGCCTAACAATGCGGAAATAATATAACTTGCGGAAATAATTAATCAAACTAAGCAAAAATAGAAGGAAAACTGTATATAAGTGCCACTTGGCATATACAACTCAAACGCGAAAGTCTACAATATCATCCCAAAACCCGAAAACTTACGGGAAACACAAGCTAATAGAAATGTAATACACTGCTCTAACTCCAGAATGTCTAAACAACTGTAAGAAAAGGATAGATTGTCTACTAAAATTGGAATAAGATACAGACTCATGGTCTACGGACGCGACAGATATACCTCGAAGTCTCTGCTAGATCTCTCCGCCTCGAGGATAGTGTGCCTGAGAGGAGGTACCTAAATCTGCCCATGAAAAACATGCGCAAGAATGGCATGAGTACACAATAACGGTACTCAGTAAGTGCAAAGCCTAACCTCAATTGGGTAGTGACGAGGAAGGTGAGAGCCCTACTGAGATGAAATATAATAATAAACCTTGCAACAACATAAAAATAAACAGAAATAACTAATAAAACTATGAAGTAAGACAAGTTATACAAAGCAAGAATAGCACATAGAGAATAAAGTATCATAGAGTGAAATAGCTCAATATTAGTACCAACAATGAGGATATCTCAGGATACCGTCCTGTATTCCCTTTCATCAACTGTCCGAGGAGCTCCCGGGATACCGTCCCGTAGTCCACCATATGAGTATATCCGAAGGATCTCCCGGGATACAGTCCCGTAGTCCAACTACCAATGTGCAGGGGGAGATCTATCAGGAATCTAACCCGCATTCCCAAAGTAAATGTGAAGGGGGATCTATCGGGAATCAAACCCGCAGTCCCAAAGTAAACAAACAAGGGGGAGCTATAGGAATCCCACATCCATAGTCCCAATGTGAATGCGCAACCACAACCAGAATATATTTAGAAATTAAGTACAGAAATACAAGCAATAGGTAATACTAGCCTAACATGCTTTATGTAGTACAGTCCAGGCAACTTAAGCAAATAGGCAATTTAAATCAACTAAACATGCTTTTCTAATCTAACACATGTTATAATTGCAAGTAGAATAAAGCAAATTTGAAAAAAAACTCAATCTCAATATCTTAAGTAAAAATCGGATTTTCAACAATTAGCTCAAGTACGCGCTTGTCACCTCATGCACAAGGCATTTCAATTACCAAATATCATATTCTAAGGAGAAAGGTCCCCCACTACTTACCTCAACCGGCTCCAAAAATCAACTTGAAATCACTCTTTTGCCACGGGTATCCGACTCCAAATGGTCCAAATCTATTCATTTCAATTACATCTCATAAATAACATCTCAAGCAACTAATTCTACTATTTAATTTACAGCTAAGACACAAATTTAGGTAAAATGACCAAAACGCCCCTCAGGCCAACATGGTTGAAACCCGAGGTTCGAACCAAAATCCGATTACCCATTCCCGAACGAACCCAAATATATGATTTATTTTGAAATTGGATCTCAAATTGAGGTCCGAATTTCCAATTTTAGAAAAAACCTAGGTTCTACCCCAAACACGCAATTTCACCCATGGAATCCATTGATTTTAAGTGGAAAACAAGTTAAATGATGCAAATGATTGAAATAATTAAGTAAAAAGCGAATTACAAATGATTTGGAAGTAGTTTTGTCCTTGAAAAATTGCCTATGGGGTTTGGGTCTTGAAAGAATGGTGAAAAATGGTGGAAAATCGACTAAGTATGAAATTGCTGGGTCTTAGTTATCGTAATTGCGAACTAGGGTTCGCAATTGCAAATCCCGAGAAAAGGTAAGAAATGCGAAGTTGTGTTCGCATTTGCAAACCCTTACTAATTTACCAGATTTCGCATTTGCGAACATAAAGATTGCATTTGCGATCAACCAAATTTCGCATTTGCGAGCACAAGGATTGCATTTACGATCAGTGCCCAGAAATCCCTCGTTCGCATTTGCGAGAAATTGGATCGCACTTGCGATCATATGCCCAGGTCCAAGGCTTCGTAATTGCGACTCAAAGCTCGCATTTGCGAGCTCGCAATTGCGAGGCTCATCTTCGCAAATGCGAATATCACAGAAGAAAACATACTAGATTTTTAACAAGTTCAAAAATGCAATCTGACATATATCCAAACTCATCGGAGACCTTGGGGCTCCAAACCAAATATGCACACAACCTCAAAAATACCTTACAAACTTATCCGTGCGATCAAATCGCCAAAATAATATCATATGCATCGAATCGAGCCTCAAAACTCATGATTTCCTCCAAATTTTCATAAAGCATCAAATTCCCATTTTACGTCCGAAACACGTCAAACAACGTCCGTTTTCAACCAAACTTTACAGGAAGCGCTTAAATCATATATAAGACTCGTACCAGGCATCGAAACCAAAATACGGGCCCGATACCATAGTCTTTTAATCAAATTTATTTTCCAATTTCCTTAATTATTTCCAGAAAACAATTTCGCACAAAAATTCATTTCTCGGACTTGGGACCTTGGAATTCGATTCCGAGCATAAGCCCAAGTCCCATATTTTCCTACGGACTCTCCAGGACAGTCAAATTACGGGTCCGCATCCGTTTACCTAAAAAGTTGACTGGAGTCAAATTTATTCAACTTAATATCAAAATTCAGCATTTTTCTCACAGAATTCATAACTAAGCCTTCTGGCTAGGCGTCCGGAATGCTTACGCAAATCGAGGCAACTCTAAATATAGTTTTTAAGGCATTGGAAGTACATAATGGGTAAGAAAATAAGTGATGACCCCTTTGGGTCGTCACAAAAAACTATGGACATTCAACTTATCTTTTCGTGTCTACAATTACATATTTTGTCTATCCATATAAAATTATATGCATTTTACCATGTCTGAAGAAATCCAAAAACATTGTAGAAAGTAGTTAAATATATATTTTGTCACATAAACTTCCTTCAAAATACTAAAACAAAATTTTTCATTTTGATGAGTCCAAACTAAGCAAAGCATTTCGACTTTGAAATTCAGTTCCCATTCTTGAAAGCGGAATTAATTCTATAATTGTTATGTCGACTCTGCCCCCCGGGGTAGGGGTAAGGTCTGCGTACATATTACCCTCCCCAGACCCCACTTGTGGGATTATACTGGGTTGTTGTTGTTGTTGTTGTTATGTCGAGTAAGAGGCAACCCCAGAAATAAAGAAGATAAAGAACACCAGATTTTAACGTAGAAAACTCTTTAAATTGAAGGTAAAAGTCACGGGATCACAAAGATCCAAAAAGATTCACTATAACCTTAAGAGGGTTACAAAAGTTCTCTAAATTGGCTACACAACAGGTGTCAAATACCGAGCAACAAAAGCAACAACTAATCAATTGAAGAAAGAGAACCACAAAAACGAAGCTGTTGTTTGAGGCTCGAAATCAGATGCTACGAGCCTCTAAATCCGATCTTCAACGTTCAAATCAAAGAATAAAATGTCACGAACACTTAGTCAAAATGTCAACCCGATCCAATGGTTAACGAATCAAAAAATATAATTTGAAGTTGGCTAGGTGGAATAAAAATTTTCAGCAAAAACAAATACTTTTCTTCTCCCTTCTCTCTTGATGAAAGCTCTCTCAAAAACCACTCTTATATTCTTAAGTATTTCAAAGACTTGTACCAATGAGCATAGAACAATTCTAAAATATTGACCTATTTATAGATCATGAGTGGTGCTTTCTCTTAAAGCCAAAACCCACTCAAAAGAGGAATAAACGCCAAATCCAATTCCGAATAGGAATGGATACCAAAAGAGAATATGATTAGGCCATTGGTCCTTTGGCCGGACGTCACGGGCATATGCCCAACAAACTCCCCCTCCAGCTAAGGGGCCAAATGTGTCTTCAAGTAGAGGAACTATTGACAGGCTTGATGCCTGCCAATTTTCTGCAAAACACATGCTTATCTGCAAGCTTAACTACAAAGTCCTCAGCCCGCTCCATATAAATCTCCTCTTTAAATCACTATGAAGAAAATTAGTCTTGACCTCCATCTGCTCAACTTCTAAATTTATAATTGTGGCTAAGCCTAGAACCACACGAATAGAAGACATCTTCACAACAGGGGAGAAAATTTCATCAAAGTCAACTCCCTTCTTCTGGCCAAAACCTTTACCAACTAACCTCGCCTTGTGCCTAGGCCCAGAGGTATGGTTATCTTGCTTTATTCTAAATATCTATTTGTTAGATAAAGCTCTCTTACCTTTTGGCAATTTTACTAACTCATATGTGCCATTCTCATGAAGTGACTTCATCTCATCTTCCATGGCTTCAATCCACTGATCTTTGTGAGCATCTTGCATGGATTCATTATAATTCTCAGGTTCTCCCATGTTAGTCAAAAGTACATACTCATTAGGAGGATATTGCATGGATTTTTGCTACTCCGTTGTAGATCTTCTAAGAGAGGTTTCAGGAGCATTTGAAGTAGTTACCTGAGCAGGAATTGGTTGCTGATCAACCACAACTTCATTAGCTGGAGCATCCATAACATCTATACCCTGATGATCATCTTGACCTTGATTACTATCTCCATCATTGTCTTGGGTTCCTTCATGTGCAATAGGTGCCTTAGCAATAGAAACTGGATCAATATCAACTAAACTCTCATTACCCCGAGAATATATCTTCTCAACTTTATCAATATCTTCAATAGTACGGTCTTTAAAGAATATTGCATCACGACTTCTAATAAGTTTATTGTCAACTTGATCATAAAAACGATACCCAAACTCATCTTGACCATAACCGATAAAGATGCACTGCTTAGTTTTGACATCCAATTTCGATCTCTCATCTTTAGGAATATGCTAACAAGATTTACACCCAAAAATCTCAGGTGATCATTAGAAACATCTTTGGCAAACCAAAATCTGTCTGGGACATCACCATCCAAAGCAACAGCAGCAGACAAATTGATAACATAGGCAATAATGTTAAGTGCTTCTGCCCAAAATATATTTGGAAGTTTAGCTTATGAAAGTAGGCATCTAACTCTCTCAACTAGAATTATATTCATCCTCTCTTCCAAACCATTCAACTGAGCCATCTTGGGTGGAGATTTTTTATGACGAATTCCTTGTTCCTTACAATAGTTATCAAAGGGACCATAATATTCACCACCATTGTCGGTGCGAATACATTTTAATTTCTCCCCCTCTGTCTCTCAGCTAAGGTCTGAAATTCCTTAAATAAGTCAAGTGCTTGATCTTTAGATTTCAAAGGATCAATAAAGGTCACAAAGTAAAGTGCACCACCTTTTGAAATTACTTTAAAAGGACCACACTAATCAGAGTGTACTAACTCCAATAAATTGGCCTTTCTTGAGGGAGGATGGCTAAGAAAGCAAACCCTTTTTCTGTTTGCCAGCTAAAAAATGGATATACCTTTTTAACTTTGCTTGTTTCACTCCAGAAAGTAAATGTTTATTAACCTAACACGTAATCTCCCTCTCGCTCATATGACTCAATCTTTTGTGCCACAATTCTGATAAAAGTGTCACTTTCCACTAGATTTATGGAGCCATTAAGAATAGAGCCCTATGTCACATATAAATAGCTAGACTTGACTCTTCGAGCCACTACTAAAGGGCCCTTGGTGAGCTTCCATTGGCCATTAAATAGAGCATTATGGTAACCTTCATCATCTAATCTTCCTACAGAGATCAAATTGAAAGGAAAGTCTGGAGCATGCTTGATATCTTGAAGAACTAACTTTGAACTATTCTTAATTTTCAAATAAACTGTGCCAACATCAAACACCTTAACTTCACCGGTATTTCCCATTTTTAACACTCCAGAATCAACAGGAGTATAGGATGAGAAAAAGTCTTTTCTTGGTGTCACATGTGAGGTAGCTCCAAAAACTACTATTCAGCTCGTCTCATGGGATACCAAATTGATGATGTTTTCATCATAAGCAAAAAGAAGGTCATCTCGAACAATAGCCGCAACATTGTTCTCATTATTTTCAACTTTCTTTCCTTCTCTAATGTCTTGCATCAACTCGTGGCAAAACCTTTTGATGTGTCTTTTCTTGCCACGGTGCTTGCATGTAATATTATAGTATTTGGACCTTGACTTACTTCTACTTTTACCTCTATTCCTCGATCCTCTTGTTCTATCTCTCCCCAAGTTTTCTGTAACCAAAATATCTGCTTGCAAGGACGAACCCTGAGATTTTCTCCTTACTTCCTCGTTCAACACACCATTATTGGCATATTTATGGTTACCTTACCTCCAGGAGCTGAATTTTTTAAAGAAACACGAAGAGTTTCCCAAGAGTCTAGTAAAGTATTAAGAAGCCAAAGTCCTTGTATCTTATCATCAAAATTAACTCTCATTCCAGACATTTGATCAAGGACGCCCTGAAAAGTATTTATGTGATTAAGGATAGGGTTGCCTTCCTTGTATTTAAAGGTCATATGCTTTAGCAGGAAAAATTTGTTATTCTCGGTTTTTTAAGCATAAATAGTCTCTAGCTTTTCCGACAATGATCTTGCATGTGTCTCGTTCACAATATGGTTGCGAACATTATATTCAACCCATTGTCGTATATATCCACATACTTGTTGCTGCTCGAAATCCTAATATTCATCAGATATAATCTCGGGTTTATGAGGTGCAAAAATGGGTAGCTACATCTTCTTCACGAACAATAAATCTTTCATCTTGCTTCTCCAAACATTATACTTTCTCCAATTTAAGCATACCATCTTGCTCATATTCTTCTCCATTCCGTAACAAACAGGATAAATAACCAAGGCTCTGATACCATTGTTATGTCGAGGAAGAGGCAAACCCGAGAATAAAAAAGATAAAGAACACCAAATTTTAACGTGGAAAACCCTTCAAATTGAAGGTAAAAACCGCGGGATCACAAAGATCCTCCACTATAACAATAAGAGGGTTACAAAAGTTCTCCAAATTGGCTACACAACAAATTGTCAGGTATTGTCCTGATATTTTTACCATATTAGGTTTTCCTATCTGTTGAAGGAAAGGGCAATATATTTACCATAATTGGGTTTTTCTTTTCCTAAAAGGAAAATATAATTCTTCCATATTTGGCTAGTCCCTTTTCTTGTACGAAAAAGTTTGGAGTTCTATAAATTGAAGATCTGTCCTTCTCATTCAGTAGCATCCACAATGTAGTCATATGTGATTTGAGAGACGTGTTTAGGGGGAGAACTTTACGGGACAGGTGTTAGTTTATCACTTGTGTTTGCCTCTTTCTGAGGTTGTTCTCTCGATATTTTGTACTCTTTCTTAGGTCAGTTGATCGAACCACCTTATATATTTGTGTCTATTTTGGTATTTCTCTTTTGTTGTTGGATTTATCGTCGCTCAAGATTTGCTTTGCTATCTTTCGTATGACACCTGATTTTTTTCGGTCCTAACATGTGGTATCAAAGCGAGGTTCAAGACAGGTTCATCTTGGCAGGTTCAATTCTAGCCACAACATATTTAACGATAATCATGATTTTCGTCTGAGAAATTTGACCTGTGTGCTACGTATTTTGAGACAAACTTTGTGGTGGAGATTTGGAGATGTGACCTGTTGAAGGCTATGTGAAGAAGGTGGATCAAGTTTATTTTGTCAGAATATTCAGGCCAGAGGGAGAATTGTCAGGTGTTGCCCTGATTTTTTTTACCATATTAGGTTTTCCTATCCGTTGAAGGAAAGTGCAACATATTTACCATAATTGGGTTTTTCTTTTTCTCGAAGGAAAATATAATTCTTCCATATTTGGCTAGTCCTTTTTATTGTAGGAAAAAGTTTGGAGTTATATAAATTGAAGATCTGTCCTTCTCATTCAGTACAACCTGTCACGACCCAGATTTTCTACCATCAGGAGCCATGATGACGCCTACTAGTGAAAGCTAGGCAAGCCAACCAACTGAATTATTTACCTTGTTTCCATTTTTATTTTGTTAACAATTAAGAAAAAACATTTAATAAACAATAAAATTTAATAAGCGGAAGACTGAGTTGCAATGTTTTAATAACACTACCAATACCGATTCATAACAAATCTACTCAAGACCGGTGTCACAACTTCACAGACGGTCTAGGAGTACTACAAATAAAGGTCTGAAGAAAAGTAATACAATACTGTCTCTGAAAATACATGAAAGAAACAGGATAAAAAGATAGAAGGAGATGCCAAGGCCTGCGGACGCCTGCAGGACTACCACGGGTCGCTTGATGAACAAGAAGCAACAATCTCACTATGGTCCGAAAGCTATAGCACCGGGATCTACACAAAAGAGTGCAGAGTGTAGTATCAGCACAACCGACCCCATGTACTGGTAAGTGCCTAGCCTAACCTCGGCGTAGTAGTGACGAGGCTAGGACCAGACTACCAAATAAATCTGTGCAGTTAAATCATATACAGCGGAAAAACAAAAGCAGAAATGTACAGTCAAAGATGGGAGGGGAAAACATGCTGCGGGAAAAACATAAAATGATAATAGGAGAACATTAGGTAAGTATAAGGAACACCAAAACTCAATTTTTCAACAAGAATTAGAAATCAAACAAATGCACGGCATCACCCTTCGTGCTTTTACTCTCGTCCTTACCATAAATATCAATATAATCAGCACATAATTGTACATCGTGCGGTACGGCATCACCCTTTGTGTTTTTATACTCTTCCTCACAAAATCATACACAGTATCACCCTTCATGCTTTAACACTCTCTCACCAAAACAATGCACGGTATCACCCTTCGTGCTTTAACACTCTTCCTCACCCAAACAACAGTCACAAACAATAAGGGCAAGGAATTAAAGAGAATCAAAATAAAATCACAATGACAATCCCGGCAAGGGAACAATATTAATAACAACAACATCCCAGCAAGGGAATCATATTAAAAGCAACAACATCTTGGCAAGGGAACAATGTCATAATTCTCTTCTCTTTTTCATATTTTCTTCAAAACTATATTCACAATTTGAGCCAATGCTCTATAAGGTTTAATTGCTAATTATACTTTCACAAATCACTTTACAACTTGAGCCAACGCCCTTCACTATTCAAATACCAATATTCTTTCTACAAGACTTGCACAACAATAGCAATCATCACATTAAACATGAACAATACAAATGGAGTCACATTAATCGTAACATAAGACTCATGGGCATGTTTGACACCAACGTATAGACACTCGTCACCATGCCTATACGTCGTACTCAACAATTAGCATATAGCAAATAGGATACGACTCCTAATCCCTCAAGCTAAGATTAGACCAAGCACTTACCTCGATGCCGCGAACGCAATTCAAGCATCAACTATCGCTTTACCTCTTGATTCCACTACCAATTCACTTGTATCTAGCCACAATGTACTTAACTATATCAATAAATGCTAAATGAATCATTTCTAATGCATGAAAATAGATTTTCTAAAGTTTTTTTCAAAAAGTTAAAAATTGACCCCGTGCCCACATGGTCAAAACCCGAGGTTCGCTAAAACCCGATCACCCACGAACTCAAATATATAATTTATTTTGAAATCGGACTTTAAATCGAGGTCCAAATCCCAAAATTTGAAAAACCTAGTTTCTACCCAAAACACCCAATTTTCCCCATGAAAACCTTTGATTTTGAATTTAAATCATTAGAAAAGATGTTAAAGATTAATAAAAATGAGTTAAAAGTGACTTACAATCGATTTTGAAGAGTACTTGTCATTGAAAAATCGTCCAAGAGTATTTTGGTTTTGAAAGGATTTGAAAAATAGTTGAAATACGTCTAAGTTATGATTTTGCAGGTTGCAGATGTCGCAATTGCGATCAGGGGTTCGCAATTGTTAACCCTTCATAGAGGACTGAAATGTTCGCATTTGCGAAGATAATTATCGCATTTGCGACCACCCCACATTTCTGAGGGGTTCGCATTTGCGAGACAGACGTCGCGTTTGCGACTAGGGCCTTCCGCATTTGCGACACAAATGGTCGTATATACGATCAGGCCTGCCCATGCCTTTGTTCGCATTTGCGATAATTTACTCGCATTTGCGAGCCAATGCGAAGCCTGCAGACCTGCAACATACCATCAATTCCTAAGACTAAATTTCACTCCGTGGCCTATCCAAAACTCACCCGAGTCCTCGGGGCTCCAAACCAAACATGCACACTGACTCAAAAATATCATACAGACTTGCTCGTGCAATCAAATCCCTAAAATAACATCAACAACTATGAAGTTATCATCAAAATCAAAGAAAATTTCAAGAACTTTCAAAGTTTCAAATTTTACAACTAAGGTTCCGAATCATGTCGTATGATCTCGATTTCTTATCAAATTTTACAGGCTCGACTTAAATCACATATAAGACCTGTATCGGGCTCCGAAACTAAAATACAGGCCCGATACCATTAAATTCCAAACACATTTCATTTCCAAAAACTCAAATTTTTTCCAGAAAATAATTTTCTTTTAAAATTTATTTCTAGGGCTTGGGATCTCGAAATTCGATACCGGACATATGCCCAAGTCTCATATTTTCCTACGAACCCTCCGGCACCGTAAAATTACGGGTACAGATCCTTTTACCCAAAATATTGAGCAAAGTCAAACTAAATTCATTTTAAAAGCAAAAATTATTATTTTTTTCCACAGATTTTCACATCATGACTTTTCGGATACGCGTCCGGACTGCGCATGCAAATCGAGGTGAGACAAAAAGGAGGTTATAAGGCCTCGGAACACAGAACTAATTTCTAAAACAAGTGATGACCTTTTGAGTCATTGCACATCCACAATGTAGCCATATGGCATTTGAGAGACGTGTTTAGGGGGAGAACTTTATGGGACAACTGTTAGTGTGTCACTTGTGTTTGCCTCTTCGTGAGGTTGTTCTCTCGATATTATGTACTATCTTTTATATAGTGGATTGCTCATCTACGTCGTGGATGTAGGTCAGTTGACCGAATCACGTTATATGTTTGTGTCTCTTTTGATATATTTTTCTTTTTTTGTTAGATTTATCGTCGCTCAAGGTTTGCTTTGCTAGCATAGGCATGACACCTGATTTTTTTCTGTCCTAACAATAATAGCATATTTATTTCATGCAAGATGTAACTTTATGATTAATTAATATTTAATTGGTGCTATTTTACAAATCTCTTTGCGATCGATCGACTGCCATCGAAAGATTAGTCAATGACTTCAGTTGAAACTTGAGCAAAACACTACATTAGCATAATAAGCAAAGGTCATTAATTAGCACAATAGTTCGCAAACAATTATACGTATAGTAGAATGAATGTATAATAACACTAATTCATTGACAGTGTACCATACTTATATATATATCGCTAAAAATCTCAGAGACAAACAGGAATGACTTAAAAGCAAACAAAATCTTATTATCAATTACATGGCTAGCAATTCATTAAGTTGAAAATTAGGTGAAAAGCAAATATTTCGAGGGCCGACCTACAGCATAATGAAGGATAATTATACAATCAATCAATAATGGCCAAACCATCATTATTCATTAGTATATCCAGCTTGTTATTACTACTACTCTTTATTCTTGCATATGAACTTAACGCGTAATGATCATCACTAATAATTTTTCATGATTTTAAATGTTATTGAGATTGTCTTATAAATTATAGAGCTTAAACAGGAAAAGGACATGCACGAAATGAAAGCATATAAACGCCAAATCTGTCTTCTATAGTACAGTGCCCCCCCAAAAAAAAAAAAAAAGAACGGACCAAAAGGCAAAAAGATTAGAAATTCACTCGTGTCTGATGTCACATAATTTACTTTTATTTATTTAGTGACATGGTTCGTTTATAATGGATCTTATAGGTAGGTTGCTATTGTCTCTATATTATCATTCATTTTATATGGTACTATTTACATTTAGATTTTCGTGTTTCTAGTTTGTGTTTACAATGTGTTATTAACAGTTGAGTAATATTTATATACTTTTGAATAAATAAAAAATTTAAGTTAAGAAATCGGTAGATTGATGTAAGGAAGTAAGCAAAATAGTGACTGCAAGCTCATTGCCTTAACCATGTAATTAAGTCTTCTAAATGCTGCACACTTAGGTCATGCTTCCAAAATGACGTTACATATTTCATATGTGCATGGTGTCACACCTCCTTTTTACACACTCGAAGGTAGTATAAGGGAGTTTTTCCAATTAAAGTGACATTATTCGAAATGAGATTATTTATTCAATTTTTATTTAGAGTCGCCACTTGAAATATTTTAATTGGTGTCCCAAGTCACTGATTTATTTTAAATCCCAAATCGAGGAAGTTTTATTTTTAAAGAGTCTGCGAACCAGAAATTCTGAATAAGGAATTATGTTAACCCGAGGAAAGGTGTTAGGCAACCTCGGATTCCGTGGTTCTAGCACGGTCGCTTAGCAATTCATACTTGGCTTAATTGTTCAAATACTCATTTTAGGGCCTATGTGCAATTATCTTTTACCGCTTTTTAAAATTACTTGAATATTCGTAATTAAAGGCTTGAGTTACGCGTATGTATACTCTTTCCTTTGGCGCATCCAAAACCATGTCATGCGAACGTGTCCACGATTAATAACGCTTTATTTTTTTTTTTGTTAATAGAATTTGTTGAAGTTGCGCGAATGCATAGCTCGAGTATTTTTAGAGTTTAATTCGCAATTATATTACGCGAACGTATATATAATCGCAATACTAATCTAAATCAGGCCTAAAGCAAACTCCGATCATTGGTTATTTATTAAAAACTAAGTTATGAAATTAATACGAGGGCCATGAATTATAACTTGTCTAATATGGCTCGCCTCAAATCCATTTTTAAGAATCTAGTTAATTAAGGAAAACTTAAAGGGATTCTAATTACTTTAGGCTAAATGTTCGGACCTACTTAGCAACTAACATGGCATTGTGTTAAGTAACCAATTATCTAAAGAAAAATTGCTTCCACAACAACGACTAAACGAGGGAACCGGGTTTAACGAAACAAAACAGGCCCAAATAACAAAAGGTAAACGATCCCATTTGCAGATGCCTTCAGGCTTGGGCCCAAAATGAGCCCAATTCTTAATGTAAGGATGAGCTTCCAAGACATAGAACATGAAGCTGAATCTAAATTGAACTTTCATCAATTGGGCCAGCATTAAGCCCAATTTTCAGAACCAAACATTTGTGCAGAATCATTTAAATGCAAATCAACTAAGACTATATGAAACATGAAATTGAACTAACATTTTACTTTTGAATTTTTTTTACTATCTAAGCACAAGTCAACTAGCTAAATGATCACGCCTAACTCTAGTCCTAAAAAGGATAAGCGGTCGCTGCAAATATAATCCGGTCTAAAGTCCGGAGTCGAATCCCACAGAGAACTAAGGCTTAGTTATTTTTTTAATACCACCACGAAGACAAGATTGAAAATAAATAAACAGCTGAAAACTAACTATGCTTGAATTGTAAACAATTGAAATAAGGGTCTAAGGTAGTGGTTTCCCCCGTTGTTGATTTCCTTAGTTGTATGTTTCTTATAGTTTTGACTTAGTTGCCTCTATCAATCATGAACTTTCCAGCTATCATAAATCTCTCTCAAGCAATTATGATAATTTACTAGACGCACTCTCTTAAGCTACGCTAGCTAAATTCGCATTACAGTTCACTTAGATTGCACCCGAGGTATCCTTATCCAACATCTAAACTCTCGGTTATGACTCTCGCCTATACTCCGGGAGTGATATTGTTCAAACAATTACCTAAATATGCACTCTCTCTCAAGAAGATACATAATAAATAGGAACGACTAATTGAGGATCCTTTCGATTAACCACAATCAAAACGTAGTTGAACAAATAGAGATAAACAACCAATTCAATACTATATTAATATAACAACCAAATCAACCCCAACGGATTTCACCAAAACTCTATAAAACGAATTAGCTATTCATAATAGTAAGTAAAACTACAATACTAAAAATCATAACCAACAATGAAAAAAAGGAAGAGGAAGGAAAAAAGAATTCCCCGCCTTGCTCTCAATGTGTTCTTGCTTCCTTAGGTCTAATTTGTGTCCAAAATATATTCCCTTTCTGATCTTGGCCGGCCTCCTACGTTTAATATAGGGTTTGGGGCTCAAAATTCTGTGTTTTCCACTTTAGTCCCCGAAATTTACGTGTTCTGCTGCGGTCCCGCCGCGGTTACGCCGGGACCGCGGTCGAATAGGTCCTCTGAATCTTTGGTAATGTTCTGCCGCGGTGTTCTATCGCGGTCCTACCGTAATTGCAGTTTGTCACCCTGTTCCATTTGGAATTTGGAAAAACGTAAAACATGAAAGTTCTAGAGCTTTGAGTTACCATTCCAACTATATATTGTGGAACGCAAATGGAGTTCTGAGAAAAACGTTATGTCTATTTTACTAGACAGTGCGCAATATGCCTCCTCGAGTCTTCGTTCGTGCTTAATTATCAAATTTGATCCCCAAACCTGATCTCGGCTTAATTCCTTGAGCTTTTACTCAGACTTCAAAACTCCAAATCACTTGAATTCATTCCATAATATCTATATAGCTCGAAATCACCTCTACAAGGCATAAAACACACTGTTAGTGCAAAACACTAGCGATTAAAGCGCAAACTCAACTAAACTGCAGTAAATTAGAGTGTAATAAGCGACTAAAATATGCAATTATAGCCTATCATCAACTTATAGCCTATAATCACTAAACATTCTAAATTTTAAACACCAATTCCAACTTAAACATGCTCATAAGCAAACCAAGAATAAATCAATGCATGCTTTTACTCATAAAGTAACCTAGACCATATTCCTTTTTCTTTTAACATGACCTTATACTAACTTCTACTTAAGAAACAATCAGTTGCCCATTGTATGAACACAACACTATTTAAATACAACAAAACATGTTATAACACCCAAATGAATTACATAGCAGGAAGAGATCTAATACAGCCTACCCTATTTAATATGATTGAATGCAAAATCTAACTACTGAATCGACTAAACATGTTTTCATCAAGTTTTGTGAGAGTTCAAGATCAGATACAATAATAAGAGTTCAATTGTCAAAAACCAACATCTAGCTATGAGATACTTGATAGAAAATTGAATTCCAACTAGGTACCAACCAAATGCAGCTCTTAGAAGAGTACTATGAGCAGCAAGCAAAATACAATGCATCAGATAAACTCAGAACCATGTAAATCAGGAAAAAATAAAGCTAAACTATGAATCAGAACAGGTTAAGGCTATATTTAAAGCTCCAAATTTCCATTTCATACTCCAAATCAAGCCTCACAATAGGTAGGATTCAGAAACATGTACCTGAATACAGCAAAATAGATCAGAAATACAGCTTGAGATTAGGAGGAAGCAACGGCAGCAAAAAGCAGCAATGTAACAGTACCAGAAACAAGCAAACTCAAACCAAGCCTTTTAAAACCCCAAACTCAAACGATTTTTCAACCAGCAATACCAAACAAGAAACCCAACTATTTGATTTTGATCTTTCAGAAATTTTAATGAACCAAAAGCCAGAATCCAGAAACCAAATTTTCAGCAAAATTTCAGTGTTTTTAAAGCTTGGAAAAGACCCAGCCGTTTCTCACTTTTCAGGATTTTTTAGTCTCTATTTTTTTCCCTCCCCTGTGAGTGAAGAAAGAGTGCTTTTATAGGCAAGTCTTAGGACAGCATAAAATTGATTCAGTTTTGCACATTAATCCTTTTAGAATTTTTATTTTTGTTGTTGTACCCTTATTTTAAAAATTAGTATTTCAGATAATCACAATCCCAGCTTCTAGGAAGCTTCCTTATTCAATTACAAGAGATTCCCTATGCTAAATTTTCTAATTTAACCTTTGATCCTCTATTTTTTACTTTAGGAAACCAAATGGATCAAATTGACCCAATAGCTCAGCCCAAACCTTGGCTTGCAAGACCCGGATTGAATCCTTTTCTTGGGCTTCTGATTTCACAACCCAAATTCAAATCAGCAATCAAAATTTGCCGGACTAAATGACCTATAGAGTCCTAAAGACTCATAAGATCTTGGGCTCAATGAAAAATAGAAACAAATAAAATTCTAACAAAATATGACACAAAAACAAAATCATGCTTAATTAAAAACTTAATACTAACATGCATAAAAAAATGACTCTGAAGAAACTGAAAAACAAAAAGAATCAAGAAGAAGAGAAAGAAGCATAAGAAAGAAAAATGAAAGAAAAATGAAGAGAAGATAGCAAAAGAAAAGGAAAAATACCTAAAAAGGTTCGGGCAAGTAAAGTCTTCAAATCTCAAATTTAAGCCGAGTTTAACATTAATTGTGTGTTATTATAAAGAACACTCGAATAAAATTCTACTAGACCCCAATTTTCACTAAAATCTCGATTTAGGTTTTTTCTTTTTGGGATTTTAGGGCTTGAATTTAGATTCGAGATTCGAAGAGTTTCAGAAAGATTCGAAGGAAAATGAGTGAGGATTTGGAATGGGGAGGTGATGGGAAGTCTGTGGTGTAGATTTGGGGTGGATTGGAGGCGGCGTCGCTGGCTTGAGGTGGTGGAGAAATGAAGCGGCGCTAGGGTTCTTGTTCGGTCTTTTAAGAGAGAGGGAGATGAGTTAGAGAGGGAGGTAGGGTGCGTTTGGACAGCTATATAGTAAAATGGGGCTCAATTCCGGACCGTCTGATCAGGTGAGATCGACGGTCCTGATAAAAAAATAATTGAAACAGCGTCGTTTGGTTCCTGAAAGGGGCAGACCAGGTTAGGGAACGAATCTGGGCCGGTTTTGGTCGGGTAAAGAGTGTAATCGATTGGGCTTGGGGAATTTAGGTGGACTTGGCCCAAAATCAGACTTCCCTCATTCTTTTGTTTCTTTTTCTTTTCCTTTTCAAAAATTCTTTTTCTTTTTCAAATTAAAATAAAACCTAACTTAAATCTTAAAAATAGATTAACCTATCAAAAATATTAAATACTCAAGCATAGTATTTCCATGAATTAATTAATTCTTAATTTAAAAGAAAAAACTATAAAATTCGAAATTAAAGAGTGAAAATGCAACATGAACTATTTTTTGTGATTTTTTTTATTTTTGTAAAACAAACTAATTTCTAATTAATCTATAAAAATGTAACATCAAATCCTAAAGGCAAATGCAATGTACTTTTTTTTTGTATTTTTCATGAATTAACTAAGATTAAACATGAACACAAAAATGCAAAACAATCAGAAAATTTCTATAATAATTCCTAAAATACTAAATAATTAAAAAGAAAAATCTAATTTTTGGGATTTTGTAGGAGTAATTCCTATGAGACAAATATCACGTGCTCACATTTGATATTTCTTATTCCTATGATTAAAATTAAGCGAATATTAAATAACATTATAAAACGTATTATTTATCTTTTTGATATCAGAAAAATATAATTTATGGTGCTATTAGGGAATTAGTTAGTAAACTAAATTTGTTAGATTTTTTTTTAAAAATAAAATAATAGCCCGTTTGGCCAAGCTGCAAAAATCAGCTTATTTTGATAAACACTTTTTTCAAAAGTACTTTTGGTGAGAAGCAGTTTGTGTTTGGCTAATTAGTTTGAAAAACACTTCTGAGCAGCAATTAGTGTTTGGCCAAGCTGTTAAAAACTGCTTCGAAGTATATTTTTCTCAAAAGTGCTTCTCAAAAAAGTGCTTTTGGAGAGAAGTTACTTTTTTCTGCTTTTCCAAAACTGCTTTTGCTTCTCCTTAAAAGTACTTTTTTTCCTTCCAGAAGCTTGACCAAACACCTCAATTTTTGGCCAAAAATACTTAAAAAAAAAAAAAATACTTTTGACCAAAAAATAAGCTTGGCGAAACAGGCTATAAGACATGTGTCCAATTCCTGCTTCTTCCTGCTTCGTTCGGCATCAAGTAAAAACATCTATCAAGGCGTGAAGCTCGAGGAAATCAATTACAGTTGACAATTTAAAAGGAAAATAGGATTAATGACTGACTGCTCAAATCGCAATCTTATGTTACCAAACCACAACCAACAGAGAGATGAAGCACGCCAATTTTCCGTAATTAATTAATAATTACAAGTCAAATAAGCCCTTAAACTTTTTCAAAACCAACAATTAAGGGGCTGCGCAGGTCTAATACTAGCGAAATTAAAGCACTCACTTCTGGAACTAACCCTATTTAGTGTTGGATGGTGTGCCTAAACATTTATAAGGTACTGCCTACGATCCAAAATAAGTGATTTTTAGCTGTTTTCGTACATATTAAGAAATTTATCTGTTAACATTAATTAACAATGAAATTGATCATATTAATCTTTGCTATCTCTTTACATAAATACTCCTAATACATACCCCAATACTATTTACTCCAAGAATAATATAAAAAAAAAATAATTAATTCATTCTTAAAATCCGAAAAAATCAACCGGAGCAAATATAAAAAAACATTTTAAAAGGTCGCCAAAAGCTTGGTCGGAATTAACACGGAATTTTGACTATGAATTTCCCCTTCTCCCCCACCCTATGTTTTACTCCAGCAGACAAACAGACCACGTTTTGTGATTCCAAGAAATAAAATACGAAAATATTTTTCATTATGATTAGAGGGACAGAGGACGGCCAAATTTTACTTCTAGAAGTATTCAAAAAGGAGCAATTTATGCAAAATATTAACTGAGCATAAAATAATTATTCTTTTTTATTCATTTAAAAATTATTTATAATATATAACTATTTAGTTAAAACCAATTACCTAACATAACTTAGTTTGATTTGGCTTGACATGGCTTGACTCGGCTTGGCTTGGTTCGGTATGACTTGGCTTGACTTTGCCCGGTTTGGCTTCATGGCTTCGCTAAAAAAAGGGTAGGGAAAAAATTTCATGGATAGGGGTGGGTAAATAGTTTGTGGTGGATGGGTATTTACAAAAGATCCCCAAAAAGATTTACTTATTACACTCTCCGGTCCATTTTAGTTGAGTATTTTTATTTTTTTATGGTCCATAATATTTGATTTTTTTAAATATTGATAAGAAATTAAGATTTTTTTTCAAAGTTTGTTTACCTCGAAATACGAGTAACAATTAACTTGTTTGTGGTTTTAAAGATACGTGATTTAATTCAATATTAATTAATAATCAAGAAATCAAACGTATAAGTTAAAGAAGTAAGTTGAATCAAAACCAGTGCTTAAGCAAATCTTGACCTCAAGTTATGATGGCCTTGAGGTAGGTCAACAAGAAGAGTAAAGTAAAGATAATAAAGTTAAGAGACAATTCTGAAGAGTAATAAGCAAGAAAGTAAGAGAGTATATTCTTTTACCAATGATTGAATGATGTGTTACAAATGATTGGTGTCCCTTTTATATAGTAGGGGAACTCTAAATAAGATACATTTTCATTTAAAGTAAATAATCTTATTGGGACAGATGTCTAACCGCTTAGTACAAATCTATACTAACTCGTACAAGTATATTCCGGAATTTACGCCATGATCTTAGGGCCATTGCAGGAATCTCACTCTTTCTGTTATAAAACCATAACGGTATCATCTCGAGGTTGGTCGTACTCGGCCCTGGTGTTCATTGAGCAATCCAATCTTCGAGTATAATATTCTACCCTCGGGCTCGAGACCGGCCTATATCGAGTTTGTTCCTCGATGCGTGAGCCTACAAAATCGGGGACACATGATTTTACTATATACAGATAGTCCCCATGTTTCTTAGAATAAAATAATAAGATACGACTTGGGGCTCGATTTTCTGGAGTCCTTGATGATGATTTCATTCCTGTGACGTAGGCGCTCGAAGTAACTGAAACGTCTCGTCGGTTCGCTTCCCAAAATATTAAATGCTTCTCCAGTGGTGGTCGGTCACTAGCGCCGTTGAACCAACGCCGCTTGCCTATAAATGCAAGGTTGGATTTCGGAAAAAAATTTACTTCAATCTTCAGACCGCCTTCAGACTCCTTTTACCTCTCCCTCTCTTCATCTCTTCTCTCTCTTTACCCGTTACTTGATTCCTTTTAGCATTGAAAAAACACCAAGTTCCGCTTACTTCCGCCTCTACTAATCCAAATCAACGGCGAAAACTTCCAAAACAGTTCCTTAAAAAGAGAAGGCTTCCTCCTCCTCTTCCTGGCCGGCCGGTGATAAAGCGTCGGCCCTTCACGAGATCATTCCCAGTCCTTGTTTTATAAAGAAAGACTTCATAGTTGAAAATCCCCCTACGATTCCTGGTCGATGCGAAGATGTAACGATGTGTGTTTGCTTGATAACGGAGAAGCACATCAAGGCCATGAAGAAAGATTGTGGCTGGGGGGACGTGGTCGTGGTTCAGATCCCCGAGCCCGAGGAGAGCATTACCAATCATGTGGAGGGGTTCCTAAGTGTTTACACTTACCCCTTCACACTGGGTCCCCTCGATCCAGTCGTGCTCGGCTTCTGTAAAAGATATCAAGTCAACTTCGCCCAGATCCATCCTTTTTTCGGCGCATAATGACTATGATTCGTTACTTCTCCAGCAAGACCGATGGGCTAGAGTTCACCCTCAACCACCTTATCCGATTGTATCGATCTCAGCTTTTTCGAGGGCTGATCAAGCTCCAATGCCGATCGAGCAAGGCTTTCTTTACTAGCAATGACGATGATCAGGACCGGGGCTGGATGAGGCGGTTCATGTGAGTGAGGAACTCGGACGTCATCCCCAAGGGTAAAATGCCATTCCCAGAGAAATGGAACCCCGATCATAAGTGAAGTCCTTTTCCCAGTGTCTTCTTATATTTAGTTTTCGCATTGTGTGATGCTTTTACCTTTTTTGCAGTGGTTGCTTAGATGCCCTATGAGATTCACGATCTCAAATATTGGGTATGGAAATTAGCCGAGACTTCCTCGTATGATGAGCGCAAATGGCGTGACTCGTCGAAGAGCAAATGGGAGGCCAAACACCACGGTAAGTCCTTTTCCTAAGTTTTTTTACGCTTTTCCCTTTACCTAAGATGTCACCTTACTCATACCTGTTCTTCATTCATGTACGTATTGGAGATGCCTTCGAAATGAGGCCATCACCGCCCCGTAAAGAGACCGAGTCCTCAATTCTAAAATCGGGGAAAGATAATAAGAGAAAAAGGTCTTCGAAACCCGAAGACCCCCAAGACACGAGGGCCCCTACTCGAAGGCTAAGGAGGAAACTCATTCACATGGATGTAGACTCAGTCCATCAACTGAATGATGAAGAAGAAGATGAGGGCGAAGAATCGGCGCTGGTGACCCGTGCCAGGAAGCCAGTCGAAGCCGTCAAGCCCTCCGAACCGGAAACCCTGCCTCGTGTGAGGAGGCGCACTACTAAAAAAAGACCTTTAGTGAAAATACATAACGACTTTAGCGGCAATAACAATAGCCGCTAAATCTTTTACCAGCCATTAGGGTTTTGCCGCTGATGCCGGGGTCGACAAAGCCTTTAGTGGCTGTTATTACAAAATATGGTAAAAGGTATGATTTATTGCCGCTAAAAACTATTATCTTTAATGACAATTGTTTGTGAAAATTATAATGGCTACTAAATCCAATTCAAAATGGCCAACTATACCTCTTTAGCATTTATTTTAATAGCTGATAAATTCAAACTAATTGCCGCTAAACGTTCGCATCTCTAACGTCAATTGTTTGCGGCAATTATAGTGGCTACTAAATCCAATCCAACCGGCTAATTATACTTCTTTACCATCCATTTTTATAGCCGTTACCTTCAAAATAATTTCCGCTAAAAGTTTGCATCTCTAACGGTAATTATTTGTGGCAATAATAATGGCTACTAAATCCAATCCAAACAGCTAATTATACTTCTTTACCATCCATTTTATAGTCGCTAAATTCAAAATGATTGTCGCTAAAAGTTCGCATCTTTAACATCAATTATTTTGTTGCAATTAAAAAGGCAATACTATCCCTTATTAAAACAACTCAGTTTGCCCTTTAGAGTCCATTTTAATAGCTAACATGTTTAACTAAATTGTTGCTAATAATCAATAGCTTTAAAAGTCATAAGCAATAATAACAATAATTTGGCCACAATTAATAATATATAGTTACTACATTTGAATAGAATATGACCCAAATAATAAAATAAATTAATATTAATTTAAAAAACATAATATATCTTATAAAATCTTAACAAACAAAAGAAAGTAGTAATCAAAAATATTAATATCACAGTAACTTAAAACATAAAAATATATTGTTTAGACTAAATAGCAATGTCATCATTGTAATAATCCAGAATGATGGTCTTCAAATGATTTCCATAACTTTTCATCATTTTGAAATCTTTCAACTGCTAAATTATCGAACATCAGATTGTATGACCTGAAATTATAAAATAATTGTGTTAAAGGATAAAGTATATACATGAAGTGCTAAAATAGGAGACTAGTGTTATAGCTAACATTGTAGATTTTATAGCTACCAATGTATTTTCTTTTGCAAGAACAAATGAATTTCATTCTTTCTCACAAATTCCTAGTGCTGGAAGGAGCTACTAAACCTCGAGAAGTTAAACTCATAATCTAAGGATTAGAATTGCTAAAAAAAGACCACAGATTGAGAACTCAGGATGAGGGCATTTGCACGATATGTGGAGCACCACATGAAAGAAAGATCTTAACTCAAAAGCTAAATGTTCACTGCCAGATATCTCATCACTCCATTGAGATACTCAGATTCAGAAGGAAAAGAACCTAAGAACATTTGGGAAAATTTGGAAATCATATGAGCGAACCAATTGTGCAGTGTCCGAGCACTCTTACACCATTCAGCTAAGTCATGCAACTGAAGCAACTATACTAGAACCAAATCATAGTGATTTTTGCAATAGAAATGCTTAATGATGTACGTAAAAGTATTCAACAAATGGTAGTTGACAAGGCAGCCAACGACAATTATTTCAGAGGCTGCCTTCCAAATTTATAATCTTCTGAATGAAATTGATATGTATAGGCGATCTCGTAAGTATAAATTCACAGTATTGCACAAGATCAACACAATAAAATATATTGCAGTAGTCTATTGTTTTGGCTTCTACTGGACATGGCATGGGCTGAATATGGAAATTTCATGAGAGATATATGGAGAGCTATAATGAGGGAATATGTACTGCTGTATGGGGGTATAATTGACCAGGAAAGGGATTGCCTCAACAAACATGATCATCATCCTCGAATCTTTAGGGAGAAAAGGGTGGTGATTACTTTTTTTACTAACTATGTGTTCTTTTTTCGCAGGAGCAGCTACTATGTCCATGCCTTATTTCTTGAATAATGTTCAATTGGTGGTATTAGTACTTGGTACTCATTCCATTAGAGGGGAAGCAAGAATAGGCACAAGCATGGAAGCACAGATTACAAAAGAGAGACTAGGGACTGGATTTTCTAATGACACCTTTAGCTTCAGAAGGTCTGTTCTCATTGTAAACCACCCTAGTACTCTCTTTATTAAGATAAAAACCAGTAAACTAAGGACCATACAACAACTAGAAGGAAAAGACAGGATACTGCCCAGTTTTCCTCAATAACGCACAAGGTCAGCTACATTATTTTGCGAGGAAACAAGGGCATTATGGAATCATTATGGAGTAATATCCTAATGTGTTTCATAAATGGTATACTACATAATAAAATTCAAGATGAGATTGCAAAGGTACAGTTGGGAAGGCAACGAACATTAATGAGAAACGCTAATGTCCTCAACATCACAATTGAGGTAGAGTATGTTACATATAGATCAGGAACTTTTTGTGGAAGATATACATGGGGGATGAAGAATTTTTGCTGCAGTAACAGTACAATGCACTACAGTAGTGCATCTTTGACTTATTTCAAATATAATCATCTTTTAGTCTCCAACTTAATGGGATAGGTACTTTATGAGGATATAATTCAATTGGAAAGTATACTTGCGGGGCAAGATGTTGTATATGAAAATGCTCAGCAAAAGAAACTGATCACAGTTGGAAGGAAGCAACAAACAATGCGTACATTCAAAGTATGAATGACGTTAATTGATGAACAATTTACACGACATGATACTAAGTTGCAGAAATGAAAATTGTGAATATTCAAGCCACAAACCACCAGATTATATTACCTAAAACAAGCACCAGATAAGTGAAATCATATTTTATTCTCAGAGTTATAGTTATTAACTTCCCGGAGTAGCCACAAAAGTGCAGAAAGTTTTATTTTCAAAGCAAGCCGGAAGCCAAAATTTCTTTACAGTTTTGGTCAGCCCAAAATGTGCAGAAATTTCAGCTTCAAGCTCTGGAAAATTGCTGTAAAATACTGCTCTAATCTTGATCACAAACAGCTGAACATTAGACTGTTTAGAAGCTGCAAAAACTAGGCAGAAACTTCCAAAAGAAACAAAAATTGAATTCCGCAAACATAGCCCTATCTAGCTGACACTTTGTGATATTAATTCATATGAAGCAAACCAGTTATGTAGTGTCCGAGCACTCTTAAACCATTCAGCTAAGTCATGAAACTAAAGCAACTATACAAGAACAAAACCAACTCAAAAATGATGGAATAACAACTATAACAAAAATAGAGGTGCCATAGCTTGATTTAGCTTTCAAACGATGGAAATACAGTCAAGTTATGATTTTATTGGCTACTTCAGTTTTAGAAGAGCTAGTATCTCTTCCTTGCCATTCTAAGGAAACAATACTCTTCTTTCAGTTCTAATATCTAAAAGGCTATCATGTTTCATCACCAGAATCTATTTAGTTTGTTTTCTTCCTGATGTCCATTGTATAAATTACACTTCTAAAATATGAATTTTCTACTTATGGACTTCTTTTGGAATTTTCGTTTTCTAATGAAGTAAAGCTTGCACTTATGGGCTGAGGTATAGTAGTAATTCATAGGCTTCTTTATATGACATTATTTCACATGCTAAAGCAATTTCTTTTTCTAGATATGTCAACCAAATGGCTCTCCGCCCAAACCTGTTTTCCCAGTAAATTGCCAATAACCCCGGCAACTTCCACAACATACAGCGAACACATTAGATAACTCACTATCATCTTTAAGAATGACATATCAACTTTTTGATGAGTCATAGGAGCAAAGCTAGAAATAGAGTAGCTGGTAGCTTTTGCGGTGGAAGAATTAAACTCAACATCTACCTACTGAAGCATTAAACAGTCTGATGAGTAATAGAATTAGTTAGGGAATTGACTCCTCCTTTGTTTTATTTACAAAATGCATGTGACATGAATTATAAGCCCAAATACAACAGCAAATTAATAAAAATCGAAGGAGGAAAACTCAAGCAGTAGTGACAAAGGATAAAGATGAGTAGTACCTCGAGAAGGTTGACATTTTTAGCAGCACTAGGCATTCTTGATGTTTGTGGTACTCGTTCATGTGGGGATCTAATAAATATTAACAAGTTAGATAACAATACTTTTATATGATTATAGTTTCATTTAAAATATCTAAAGTCTATGAAATGGAGTTACCTGTTCACCTAAGGTGCCATTGCTACTTTGAGGCATAGATGCATTAGGAGCATATTTGCGCATTAATTGTCTCATTTGGAGTAATTCTGATTGCATATTCTCCTGATTTTGTTTAATAATATTCATTTCTTCATTTTGTTTCTCCTTTAACTCGATTATCTATTGTTCTAACCTTTGTATTACCTCATTAGAAGAATCATATGCATCAATATTTCCTAAGGAAGACCTACTACCCCACAGAACAGAAGGAGTTGGACCAAGTCCTAAACCATGAACATACCCACTTTTTTTATTTCCCAACACCTGTGAATACACATTGCCTTCCCAAGTAACACTACGAGGAGTTTGCTCAGTAGATCTCTCACTATTGCTCATCCTTTCAAATATCATTTTCTGACCATAGAATATACAATAAATCCATTTTGGAATTCATGAATAGGAAAAAATACACATTGTTTGACGTAGTCATCAAGCCAAAAAAAAAGAGAATAAATTTTACGATTGTCTTGATAGAATCATCATCCAGTGGCCTACCATCCTTACGTTTTTTATGAGTTAATAGGAAAACTTCTGCTCGTGTAGACTCTATCCCGTTTATATCCTAATACAATAAAAATGATATCATATATTCATAACAAAAAAATCTTAAAATATTATAGTTTGTAGTTTTCACAGATTCACCTGCTCATTCATCAAGGTGGCAATACTTTTTGATCCTCCTGTGTAAGGCATCGTTTGCTTAGCCCTATTATTTCTATTTGCTTGCGTACGTCTCTGTCTTTGAAATATTTGTCGTGCCCCCTTTTTCTCACGAAATCGGGTTTATGACATTTGGAGGGACAACTCATTCCTTTTTGGAACTGGGTTTGGATTTGAAGAGTCGCCACCTAATGATTAGGGTGCATTACGACACCAAGGAGATTTTGATTTGAGTAACCAGAAATAGGGTAAGGGCTTGAAATTATTCTAAGGGGAAGGTGTTAGGCACCCCTCAGAATCCACTAGTGTAATTTCCGGCCAGACTATTATTGTAAATTTAGATGCAAATAAGACATAGACAAATAAAACTTCAAATAAGAGGGGATTTTCACATAAAGGGTTTGCAAACAAATAAAGTTGAAAAAGAACTAAAAGAAAGCTGATTTTTTCTTAAAAGAAAGAGTTTGATTTTTTTTTAAAAAGAGACAAGAAATAAGGGAAAGGGGTCCTAGGTTTATTAACAATATGGATCACCCTACACAATACATGGTAATCACTCCTCAATGAGGGGCTACGCGTGACATTATCGCGTGTTGTCATATTCATATCTACCCTTCCCACCCCTTTAAGATATTAAAATACATAATGGTCTCATTTACTTATTGCATGTTATTACCTGTCCCAATCTTATCAGTCCCTGGGGGCATTTAGGACTACTAATCCTAAAAGGGGGGGGGGAGGGTATGTTAGGCTTAATTATGGTTTTAAAGGAAAAAATTCTAAGGCGACATCAAAACATGTATAGCAAGTTGGGGGAAAGTACATAACAAGCAAAGGCTCAAATATACCCCCCTTTAAATAATGAAGCACATAATTAGCATGACTTACACATACTAGTTAAGGTCTAATTAAGTACTAAACATGAGAGAACTTAAAGATTGAGGCATAATGATTCATTACATAATTCAGATAAGAAGCCCAACTCAGGTTTGCCTGCTGGTTGTAGTTATTAATAGAAACTGATTTAGTTTATAATGTTACCCTAAGGCTTGCCTGAGTGTTGGGACAAGGATCCTATAGGCATGATATCTACTGAATTCAGAAAGCAATGAAATAACAGGGTCTAAAATAAACTGCATACGTACTGGTTTAAAAAGGGTAGTCAGATTATTAAAAGAAAGGCTAGTTTTAGTGAAGGTTATGAGTTCTATAGCTAACAGCACCGTTGTTACTGATTTTTAGCTCCATATGTGAATGAGGCGACTCAGATTTGATTATGAGTTCCAATAGGCATGCTTTCTATGCGTAGTTGATTTTGAACATGGTATAATGTGCAGGAAACTTATTTTAAAACTTATGAACATGATATCTAGGTGCTGAATTTTGTTTAAAAACTACGGACATGATATCTAAGTGCAGAATTATTTGAAAACCTATGAACATAATTTCTAAGTGCAGAAATTATGAAAAGCCTATAGGCAAGATTTCTATATGCAGAAATTACTTCAAAAGCCTATAGGCATAATTTCTATATGCAGAAATTATTTGAAAACCTATGAACATGATATCTAAGTGCAGAAATGTCACGAACCGGATTTATCCCATCATCGGGCGTCATGATGGCGCCTACTAACGGAGCTAGGCCAGCCAAACATTATACATTCTCAATCAACATCACCAATAAAATACACTGTCAACAATTAATAAATGTGAAAGACTTTTAAGTTTAATAAGATAATATAAGAATGCGGAATTTCAAAAACACATCACTACCCCAAAACCTGGTGTCACTAGCTCACGGACTACTATAGAATACTACAACCAATCTGAATGGATAAAAATACATAAGTCTGTTTCGGAACAATGAAAACAAACTGAAATAAAGGAAAG